>JBBPDA010135475.1:2844-22319 GCA_037974385.1 Arnoldichthys spilopterus
CTACTACTCCCATTACTACAGCTACCACTGCCTCTACTACTGCTACTACATCACCATCACCACCACCACTACTACTATTACATACTACTACTCCCATTACTACAGCTACCACTGCCTCTACTACTGTTACTATCACCACCATCACCACCACCACTACTACTACTATTACATACTACTACTCCCATTACTACAGCTACCACTGCCTCTACTACTGCTACTATCACCACCATCAACATCACCACCACCACTACTACAACTATTACATACTACTACTCCTACTACTACAGCTACCACTGCCTCTACTACTGCTACTATCACCATCAACATTGCTAATACACCACTGGTAGTACCACTATTACAATCGCCACTACTACTACTACTACTACTACTACTAATAATAATAATAATAATAATAATAATAATAATAAAACTGTTGTTTCTCTCACTTGTAGTAGTAGCAGAAACAGTTTTAATAGCATTAAGGGAAACAAACAACCAAATAAATAAATGAAGAAAATTCCAGGTTTCTGAAGCACTGAATCCTGTAATGGACCGACTGGACAGAATAATCCTTAACTGTCTAGATTTTCATCTTAACAGTCTGACCTCCTGCTTGTGTTCCTAAATCAGCACAAATTACATTACAGTTCACTGCCCTGAATAAGCGGCCCGCGTGTGTGTTTGAGCGGAGCGTGACTAGCAACAGTATAACTGAGACGCCTCAGTGCACAGCCGCAGTTCTGCCTGATAAGACATGTTTGATGTTCGCAGCAGCACCGCGCAGGAACAGAACGTCCTGTGACTTCCAAACTTTTCAACAAGCTCAACTTTTAAACCCAACAACTGACCAAAACGCGTTTCTCCCTTCACAAACTTCTCACAAATATCACAGAAGTTCTTCCTCTGCAGACCCCGTTCACACCTGCGGTGAGCGTTTACAGCGGCTCGCGCGGTTCGTCGGTGAATGAATGAGTGACGCAAAGAAAACAGCGGAACGTGGGCAGATGTGCAAGGGCAAAACGGAGCATTTGTGACCGAAACACAACTGAAAACAATATATTCCATACAAAAAATCTGCCATGAGATGAAGTTTTACCTGCTCTGGCTGTCGCGCTCAGTAGGAGCAGAAGGAGGACGACGGTGAGGTCCGTCGGAGTGAGCGGCGCCTTGCCGTGGCTCATTGTGCGCGCGCGCTCCGTCCCTCGCAGAAAGCTCATGGTCTCAGGCGGACCGTCATCTCCCGCGGGTGCTTACAGGAACTGGTCCACTAAAGTACACTCGCTCGCATCCCACACTAGGACATCCCTCTGCTTGCGCCAACTCACTACCTCTCCAACCACAGCGTGAAGCGCTGAAGGCGAGGAGCGTCGCGCGAATGCAACATGCGCTGCGCGCGAGGCACCTGACAAAAAAAAAAAACAATCATGAAGCATTTCGTCACTGACGATTCCCAGAGAGGCACGACAGTGACACGAGAAGTGTATTTTTTCGGTTTTCTTTTTGTCTGTGAGCTTCATCACGCTAAATTTAAGCGTAAACAAAAGGCTCTGAGGTTAAATATACAGGCGTTCAGCTTTAACCCGAGCTCTGACCTGTAACACCTGTACTGAATAATCCACTATGGACTGTCATTACAGGTACCAACAGTACATTGACAAATTAACATAATGTCTTATATAATGTTCACGTGTAACGTTATTAAACAAATATTTATGATTTTCTTCATCATTTACACATGGCCTGAAGGTTAAATAAGCAAGTTTGTCACTGAAGGTTTGAGTCCCTGAACCAGCAGAAACACCCACAGTTGAAGTGCCCTTGAGCAGACCACCCAACTCCCAGGTTCCCCCAGGCACAATCACTGTAACTGACCACTGCTCCAGGTTTCAAATGGGTAAAGTAAAAAGGATAATTTCCCCTCAGGGATTAATAGAGAATTATTCTATTTTAATACATGACAGGCCCCCTCATGCTGCCATAACAGCTCTGATTGTGCACTGTGTGTTCTGACACCTTTCTATCAGAGTCAGCCTTCACTTTGTAAACCACAGTGAGCCTTGGGCACCCATGACCCTGTCGCTGGTTCAGCAGTTGTTCTTCTTCGGAGCAATTTTGGTAAGTGCTAACCACTGCATACCCGGGACACCCCCACAAGACCTGCCATATTGGAGGTGTTTTGAACCAGTCTAGCCCTTGTCAAAGTGGCTGGCCATTTTTTCCTGGTTCCAACAGATTATTTTAGGAACATACTGTTCACTTGCTGCCTAATATAATCCACTTAATTTAAGGTGTCAATGTAAAGCTACAATCAACGCGATTCACTTCACCAGTCAGTGGTTTTTATATTGTAGCTGATCAGTGTATTTATACACAAATTTAAACAATGTCTGGGTACTTAATTGTAAAGTTAGTCGACGTAAGGCCTGCAACACAGACATCTCCAACATCTGTGGATGTTCTCTCATGATTGTCTGCTTAGCCTGAAATGCAGTTCCTGAGGCCTTTGGTTGGCTTTGAACATCTATCTTAGTGCTTCCATCAGCTGCTACATTATCAGTAAAGATGAATGAGACAGCTCCACTGGCAGCCATACATACTTGTTCCACCATGTTTTACAGTAGAGGAGACCAGATAGATTGAGTTGATTGTGCTTAAACCTAATAACAGGGTCTACTGCTTACAGTAGCTCAACACAAGCAAGGTTGTTTCAAACACAAACAACATTCACTAATATTAAGTAAACATTTGTGAAGGTTTTTTTTTTTTTTTTAATGAAAATACTCACTTTATTAGTCTACACCAATACATTTTCAGTGTCAACTTTATTGACAATTTGTCCAGTGACTCCCAGCAAGAAGTGTGAGTTGGCATATTGTTCTGGGTCTGTCTTCTTACATCCCATGTTCACACATCACAACTTGTCAACTTGGCTAGATGTTTAGTATGTATTACATCTTACAGTTCAAGTTAAACTAGAGAAAGTGTTGATTTAAACAATGTCAGTAATTGCAGACCATGCTATAATCCAGATGTGCAACTAAACATTTTTTTTCATAAATCATATCTCATCACACAAATACATCACTTCAAAACCTTTTCATCTCCAGAAGTATATTGAGTGTGTAGTACAATAGTAGTTATATGACCCCTGTAGCTTATTTCTGATTAGTGAAACTGGGGGTGATAGGACCTACCACATATTGCCTCTAGTCTCTCCTGCAGTTCTTGTTTTCCCTCCACACTTTCTTCTTTTAATCTCACCACAAGTTTAACAAATGTAATTGTAATGCGGGGGTTTTCAGAGAGACCAATTGCAGGAGAGAAAATGGGACACCACCTCCAAGGGGAGGGGTGCTTTACGAGACTAGACAAGTTAATTGGCCCTGGTCGAATATAGGTGGATTATTGCGTTGGCGGAAACGGTATAAGCCCACCCGTTCTTTGCCGGTGCATTATATAAACATAGTGATAGTAAATAACGTACATAGCATCATCTTAGCTCGCTAGATGGTAGCCATGAGCTAAGCTAGGGCTGCCCTGAGGCAACGCTGGTAAAGCAAAAGTTTTGGGTATTGGGTTAAAGGGTAACCTTTACCAAATTACTGGGGAGTCTGGTGTGGATAAATTAGTCAGCCACACCTGCCGAACAGGGACAAGGACTCCGAGGCGCCTGGTCAGACAATCATGCCTATAAGGGCTTTGGCCCAGGTGAAACACATAAGCACAATTGATGCAACCATGGTGACCAAAAGCCCCTAGGCGGCCCGGCATGGCGCGGCTGCGAAGGCAGGGCTCTCAACCACCCCCTGCCTGCCCGTCTGGGTGCTTGCCCTTACAGTAATAGTCTGTTTTTTGTGGCTGAGGCTCAATGGGGGTCTTGTGGTGTATTAATTCAGTCTTCCTCATGGTCAACCATGCACTATCATGTATTTGCTAAACTCACAGATTATCTTCTTGCTTCTTGACATGTACACTGTAAACCCCACTGTTAATATTTATGAATAGGTCTGAGTGAAGATGAGGTGAACATATTTAACAATGACACTGAAGTAAACATACTGAGTGTGTTCAACAATTTCTACATTTTGAGTCCATGAAACTGGTAACATCCATTAAGTAGAGTCTTGTTAGCAGTTTTAAGAATATAGAACAGTCAATGACAGATTTACTGCTACATGAATGGTATTAATTTTATATCTTAAAGTATTAAGAAGAGCTTCCCAGTATTCTTAGGTGTCTTACTAAGCTTGTATTTATTTATTTATTTATTTATTTATTTATTTAGTTAGTTAGTTAGTTAGTTAGTTAGTTAGTTAGTTAGTTAGTTAGTTAGTTATAAATCAAAACTGGGTTATAACTTGCTAACTTCATACTAACAGAGGTTTTGGAGGGCCGGTATCCAGCACAGCTCACCTGTGAATTGCCACATCTGGTTTGAGGAGGGAAACTACCGAACTGTGCTGGACACCACCCCGGAAAATGTGAATTTAGACATCCCTGTCCTTAAGGTTAAGTTGGGATGCATTTTACTAGTATTTAATTTAGTAATCAGGAAGGTGTTTTAAGCACACATGTGGTCTAGAAATAGCAACAGGGCCAATGGTTCCTTATGAATTAAGAAGCTGTAATATCAACATTGTTTCTCTGTTATAGTTGTATTACACAGTACCTGGCTTTAACCTCACTGGGCTTTATTCACCTGAGGACCTTTTTAAAGAGCAAATGTAATGAATGTACACAAATAACGTATCAGTTATTGTTAAACAAGGTTCATTGTCAATCCAGTATGTTGGAGTACAGATAATAAGTTGTCACTGTCCTAATACTTATGAATCACACTGTATATGGAGGTAGATATTGTAGTTTTATTCCCTTTTGACAGAATCGTTATCATTCATAGAGTGAACAGTGCATAGGCAACAAATGATGAGTTTCAGTTCCTAGCAGACCATTTTAATAACCAATTTTCTCAAATCTAAGAAACTATAACCAGATGCATATATGAACACACTTCACTGAGGATCTATTTTAAGGAAATTGTCTTATTAAGTGTTAAGTGGATTTTACCGCAGGGTGTCAAAAATTGTATGTGCAGTTTTTCTTTCTTGAAAATGACCAAAAATGCTGGTTGGGACAAGGTTTTATTCGAGTCTGTACTAAAGACTTGTAAATGCTGTTTTAATGGAGTATACCAAGAAAAAATGGTCAAGAAAAATCATGCTTGTTCAAGTAGGAGATCAAAACACAGCAAACCACAGATCCACAGATTGTTGCTGTAAAAATATGTCTCCAAATGTTTCAACATCATTTCATCGTTTCACTGCTGTCCTTCATACTGTGTGAGGCTTTATAATAAATGAACAAAAATGCTCCAAAATTACTCTATATAACTTTTTATACAACATACATTAGACATAAAGAACATTTTCCCCCTTTTACTCCAAATATCTGGTTAAATTTTACAGGGTTCTTTATGCCTTTAGGTTAGGATCAAAATGAGAAAATAGGGCCATAAAAAAAACATTCAAAGCAATCTGCAAGCATCAGCCAGCATGATTGGATGATGTGGATGGAGTGTTCTAAGGAAACACAAAAACACAGCTTATCACCAGTTTCATTGTCCTGTTTTCACAGTTCTGTCATTCAGATGGAAAATCAATTGTAAGACTTCACACACTAAATTAAACCTGAATCTGATAAATTCTTCTTCTAAGGTTGCTTCTAGACCTCAAAGAAAAAATTGCAGAAACAATAATCTGTTTTTTGTAAGGTTTTCAGATAATAGTAGAATAAATGGCTTCTTACCATTTTCCAGTACATTCTCGTAACTATTCATTTATTTGAAGCTGGTGTTGTTGACCCTTTTAATGGACTGGACATTCACCCGCACACTCATGCATGCACAGCAAATACATTTATTTAAAATAACAATGTACACACAATGTACACATTATTATTTGATTTGTGAGTGTCTCAAGCTTAAAAAATAAATAATTTGTTTTTTAAAGAGAAGATAATTCTGGTAGTTTTCAAGGTTTAAAAGGCCAGTAGCTATTAGGGCCTTAGTTTCTTTACATCTGGACTTGAAGTGGAAATGTGAGGTTTCCAGTGTAGACCTGAAGGCTTTATGATGTGATTAAAAGCTTACCTCCTTTTACATTAAGGTGTGCACAACACCTAGCTAAGCAAATTATAGCGTTTATCAGGATATCCTGATTCTACCGTTGGTTCTGCTTTTCCCTTCCAAAACAGTACAAATTCATCACTGGAGTAATTACACCAATACCCTTTATGAAATTTACCTGATCATTAATTACCATGAAAGTTATTGTGATGAACAATTTTATTGTCTTTTTTTGTTCCAAAGCAGCTGATTATGTACCAATGTTGCTGCTGCCATCTACAATTGATAAAAATGTTTTGTTTCCCTTAGATGCATGACATGTTTTTAAAAACACTCTTCTTTTTTTTACACGTATTTGACTGATGGTAAGTGATGATAGCACAATTAACATTCAGTTTATTGAAATGTAAACATATAATTGTGAAAACTAACAACAGTGGAAAGAATTTGTGATGAGGTAATTATGTAGGAACTGTTACAAGCCTGGCAAAACAGTCATTTCCAAAAATTGTATCTTTGCAGGACAAGTTTACTTTAAAATGGGTTTATGTAATGAAATATTACTGCAAGTCATTTTGGAGCATACCTGTTAGTCCATAATGAAATATTCACACATTTAAAAGTGCTGCTGGCATTTTTAAATGGAGCAGAAACAAGCTGAACATTTTTAGAAAATCATTAATACACACTGTATGGCAATTTGTTATACAGACCAAGTATACACAGCCACTGACACACACTACCTAAAAACACTCATGTGCAATTACTAGGGGCCACTGGAGACAGTGAAGAAACAAAACCGCCAGAGGGAAATGCATTTTTGTAATAAATCCCAATTCATTTGTGTGTAATAGTTTTCTCAAAAGTGTTTTGCAAAGGAATATTGCCTAGGGAAATTCAGGTTTACCAGGATGATCCCTGTAATCAAACATACATAGACACAGAGCCTCTTATAGGGTAGAAGTTAATGTCTTTGAGGAATCAGTGAAAGCAGGTTACAGCTGTAATGGGAGAAGTGCTGCAGTATTCTGCTATCAACTGAGAAGTCTTGGCTACTTGAGGTTAGTTATCTGGACATTTTAAGCATCTGGACCTAGCAGATTATGTTGGATTGCATTTCATCTGTTATTGCTCAGACTACTCACTATATTACTTGGCTTTATTCAACTAATTCATTCAGATTCAATTTTGTGAACAGAAGAGCCGCTATCCTACTCCTCATGCATCTCGAAAAAATGTTTCAATTTTTAGACACTGTCAGTTATATAAAGCC
Source organism: Arnoldichthys spilopterus (assembly GCA_037974385.1). Classification (NCBI taxonomy): domain Eukaryota; kingdom Metazoa; phylum Chordata; class Actinopteri; order Characiformes; family Lepidarchidae; genus Arnoldichthys; species Arnoldichthys spilopterus. The sequence goes on from JBBPDA010135475.1 coordinate 10,242, forward strand.
AGTAAGAATGAAAACATGACATGATATTTCAGGTCTGCACAGCTACTCAGACTTTTCTATTAGCACTGGATTTGAAATAAACCAAAATGACTTTAACATTGGATCTGATTTCACCACCTAAAATGAATAATCGACATTCTTCGAAAGAAATGCTATTCATGAGGAAGAAACTGAACTGGTGAATGTGTAGTACCCTGTGAAAAATGACCACTTTCTAAGGAGTTCTTACCAATGTTGGGAAGTGTGTAAGCCCATAAAGGGGGCGTTTTGCAGTACAGTGCTTTTGTACCATGACTATGACCATCATTTGCATATTTTAAATAATGCAAAATGATTAATGGATTTTCACAAAAAAGATCAATTCTAGTCACTATCCAAACAATTTCAAATTCATTATTACACCTTTTGTGTTAACCTCTTGAACCCTTGGCTTGTAATTCATTTATTACAGCCTAAGACTTACTCAGGAACTATTAATAGGCTAGATAAACAGCTACATAATAAAGATACATTACACTATACACTAATACACTAGTTAAACACACTACATGACAAAAAGTAATGGGCACCCCTCCTAATTATTCAGTTTAAATAATGAGATCTTTCAGCCACACCCATTAATAGCAGTTTACATATAAATTAAGCCATGCAATCTCCTCTATACAAATAATGTCAGTAGAATGGGACTTTAGTTAATTTGTGCCTAGATAGAGCTTCCATGCTCAACTGTAAGCGCTATTATTGTCTCAGGGGAACAACATCTCAGCCACAGAGTGGTAAACCACCCAAACTCACAGAGTGGGTTTGCGGAGTGCTAAAGTGTGTTGGTGAATTCGGCCTCGTGAATTCAACACTCAGGCCCAAGGTCCCTTAAACTTCAGGACCCTTGACACCTCACAAACTGAGATCATTTTAGATTACACGTCTCCACACTTTTGCGTTTAATCTCCAATCAAGGTCAGACTTTTTGGCGCTACGGTCCCTATGATGTTCACAGCTGGCTGAAATGGTTCACACAAAAACAAACACACACACACCCACACACACTTCAATGATTTAAGGCCCTGTGATCCTGACCTTCCACTGCCTAACACCTGTTTTTGAGACGTCCAACTTATGGGCGACGCTTTCTCTGTTAAATAAAAAACTTAAAAATATATATATATATCAGTGAAACTCTGACCTCTCCTTAAAGACACGTCGACATTCACTAACATCAGTGTAATGCCTAAAATTCCTTGTCCTCTGTTCTAAACTGCCTCTGGAGCAACATTTGTATAAGAACTGCACATAAAGAGCTTCATGAAAAGGGTTTCCATGACCAAGGAGCTGGCTATCAGTGTAAGATCACTATGAACAACTCCAAGCACTGGAGTTGTGTAAAGCATGCAGCCACTGGATGTGTGGTCTGTGGAGTAATTAATTGCATTTCACTATCTGGCAGTCTGAATTATGGTCTGGGGCTGTTTTTCAGGGTTTGGGCTGAGCCTGAAGGGTAATGCCAATGCCACTGCATACAAAGACATTTTATACAATTATATTCATTTTGCCTAACCTCGAAAATGCTCTTTTGTGTGTTCACATACTTTTATATAGTGTATGGTTTTGAAGTATTTGAAGACTCCATCCCCTTTTAAATCCATGGTTTAAGTTGTTCTTTTTGTTTTGTTTTGTCTTTTTGCAATGTCAAACAAACTACAAGCAATGTCACAGCACATTTGAATTTGTATCCTTGCTTCTGACTTGGCATTTGTTGAGTGTTGAGTGTCCAGTCCTGCTGAATCCTCCATTCCTCTCTTTCTATGGGTAAAGAAAATGTCAGTAAAGGCATTATAAGCTTATTTAAGTTAAGAATTTAACTTCAGTCAATGCAGGAGCTAATTTTCCAAACAGGAATGGGCAGTTAATATAGACTGCCTATGACTGAGTACAGTTATTTGTTCTAAACATGTTCCAAATCTAAGCTATAAATGAAAATGAATGAATAAACACAACCAGTTGACAGAGTTTTTAAAAGACCTGTGAAGATTTGTTCCTCAGCTCAAGCTAAATTCTGCAAGACAGTTTTGGACTGCAATCCACACTTTAAGTGCAAACTCAGAATGGCATGAATCTGACAGTGTGGGCTGCCAAAGTAGTTTCTCCTTAATTGGCAGCTATATTTTTTCATTATTTTGAGCGACAGTTGTTATATAAACCAAATCCAACTATTACTGAGAAACCCATGGCTGTCCACTGTGCTGCTAGACAGGGAAAGTAGCAAGATAAGTCCATGGCCTTAAAAGAACATAACAAATTCAGAATAGTCATTCAGAGTGATGTAATGTGAAAAGGTGCACTGTAGAGAACAAAAAATAAATGTACATACCTTTCTACCATCAAGTTTCTCCCAAACAATCTTAAACTATCTAAAAATCTAAAAGAATAAAGTAAAACAGACTACCAATGCCAGTCAACATTTTCAAAAAGGCTCCCAGAGTCATCTGACACAATTAGCTTATAATATTGACTCAGTATGTTTCTCTAGAATTAAGAGAATTAACATCACAATGACTTATGTAGAAAGTTTGAAAAACATTGGAATTTTCCTTTAACTCAATCATGGTTATAGGAGAAAGAGGAATACATCTGTGAGAGGCAGTCAATGAGAAACCACCCAGAACAAGGCTCCTCCATGTGTTACACACAGAGAGGACATATCCATAAAAAAGAGAGTAACAAAAAGAGAAACTAAACAGACCTAAACAGACTACTTGTCATAAAGGTGAAAACATTGTCATTTTTAAGTTAATTCTGAGTTTTAAGATTTATACTACTATAACTCTATAAAAAAACTTCACAGCATGAATAGATACTGCTGGTAAAGACTCAATATATACAGCACAGTCCATAAGTAAACGGACAGGTTATCAGTCAGACAGGATTTTTTCAGTACCAATCAGCCATAACATTAACACCAATGACAGTTAAAGTGAATAACATTGACTATCTAGTAATTTCATTTCAATGGCACCTGTCATGGGGGGATGGGGGGGGATATATTAGGCAATTAGTAAAGAGACATTTCTTAAAGTCGATGTGCTAGAAGCAGGAAAAAGTGGTTAGCGAAAAAAAAAGCCTAAAAAAGCAAGACGTGTGGAGTGTTCCACATGTGCAGTAGTTAGTACCTTCCCAAAGTGATGCAAGGAATGACAATTGGTGAATTAGAGAAAGGGTCACGGGCACCCAGTGCTCACTGATGCATGTGGGGAGTGAAGGCTAGTCTGTCTCTTCTGATCCCACAGAAGAGCTAGTGTGTTTTAAAAAGTGAATGCTGAATCTGAAAGAAAGGGGTCAGAACAATCAGTCCATCACAATCAGAGCTGTTTTGGCAGCATGATGGAAGCCTACTCAATATTAGGCAGGTGGGGGTAATTTTATGCCTGATCAGTGTATATCTCCATATGGATAGAATTACAAATAATGAAATTTAAATCAAAAAATTTGGAATCAAAAACCTAGGATTATAGCCCTCCATATTGCAGGAGAAACTAGGCAAATTAATGAAATCTTGTCTACAAATACTGGGTTGCAATTGATTACTGCCTCAAGGTGCAAATTCACAGACAGTCACAGACCAGAAAGTCAATGCTTCCCCTACTGGTACTTTGCCAGGCCTGTAATATCAGCTGTTGCCAATTCCTGTGAAATTCTAATCTTTGTACTGGAACGTTTTAGACTATCTGGCTACTGGGAGTGGGTAATATGGCAAATATATAATATTGCAATAATTAAAGCCTTTATCAAGACATACCATGCTAGCACATGGTAGTCACATGCTTCTGTTATATCACCCACTCCTACAGCTTACCAGAAAATGTAACTGTTGATCTGAGATTCTGATGGCTCTGACCCCTTTCTGTCTGTCAGAGGAAAGTCCTGTCTAACTTTTACATCTTCGTAGATAGTCTGGCTCTCAGATAATCTCCTGCAGCAAGTTTACATGAGTCCAGAAGTACTATGATCATATTGGTGGGGACAAGACCATGGTGAGAGGCAGAAGTCCAGCAGTTCAGTTTCCTGTAACAGGCTAGGATCTACAGGCTTGATAAATGAAACAGCAACATTCAAAAGAAGAAGACATTGTGCAGGAAGCAGAAGAGGATAGGTCGCTCAGCTGATTCTTCTTAACCTCTCTATGGACCACTGAAATGACTGCTGGAAAACAAAACTAATTTGCAAAAGTCATATTAGTCTCCATATTTGAACACAAAGGAAAACCTGTAGTATGTAATGAGCAGAATATCAAAGAACTGGAAATGTTCTGCATGGAGGCGTGATCCCAGATCCCTCAATAAGTGTTCTTTAACCTTGTCAGGCCTTACAGGGGAAGGCTTTGCCAAATATTAATAATAAGATATCAATATTTGAAAAGAGTATTTGTGTTGTTCTAAAAAAAAAAGCATAAAAATGATGAAATATACCCATTTGTTTAAGAGTAAAATATCACGAATTATATGTGTGGATTATTAAATATACTGGTATTTTAAATTACCATTAAGGGTGCCAATAATTCTGGTTTTGACTGTGGATGATGTTTGTGCAACAAAACTGGACAGTGTGGCATTGTACCACTATTTCCATGCCAGCAAAATGTTATTGAAGGTCTTTGACAGTGTATTTGCTTTAACTATCAACTTCTTTTTTTTTACTGACTTTCCTTGGCCTTCCTTACCTTGTCCTGACTTCAAGAGTTCTACTTAGCTTTCATTTTTTAATGGCATTCTGGACAGTGAAAATTACAATCAGGGGTTGTTTATATATATATTATAGTCTTCTCTGGCTTTCTAAAGTCAGTTATCTGTTGTAGTGTAAGATCCTCAGTTAGCTTAGATGAGTATGAAGGACACATAGTAATAACACTCTGGAATTGTCTTCATTCAGTCAAAATGTGTAAAATAAGTAAATAACACTAGTGGACTGACTGAAGGGGCACCCAAACTTTTGCAAACACTACATTCTATTTATTTATACTTTAGTATATTAGTACATCAAGAAATAAATGCTAAATTTTGCAGAAATGTGCCATATAATTGCCACTTTACATGCACTACACGTTACATGCAATTTGTCCAGGTGGTCACAAACATGACCATACAACTGTAAATAATTCTCAAGCCATCTACCAGCAATATGCAGCAGCATGACTTGTCTTCAGTCAAGTACACTCGTGCTACTTCCCTGCTGTGTTTCTTCCACTGGCTTCCTGTAGCTGTCCACATTAGATTTAAGCTTGCCTGTAGTCCCAAGAGCTTTGCTTGGCTTGACTTGACACTTCTGCTGGCTGTCTGAACAGTTTCATTATCTTTGAACGCAGACTGAAGACTAATCTCTTCAAAAAGCATTTAAATAAATACTAATGAAAAAATATTTCAATCAAAGATGAATATTCTGTACCTATGTGCTCATGTTTCAGCACCTATTTCTCTAACTAGCAGTGTTTCCTCTCAAGTGAATCTCTGACCCATTTATATTACCTTAAGGATGCATTATCCAAAAAAAGACACCCCTGTTTATCAAGTAGCACTACTGTAACCCACTTTGTAGAACTATATGATATCATATTTATATGATATAAAAGTTCGTTTAACCCAGGGGGAGAAACCTATCCAACTCCTTCTGCTGATCCTCACAATGGCTGCTTAGGTACCAGCCTATACCCTAATTCAGATTCTCCACCTGGCCTCTGAATTTTCAACCTTTTGCTCCTCCACACATGGACTGTTGTGCTTACCTTGACACAATGCTCCTTGGCAGGATGATAAAAAATAACCACTGCTGTCTGGATGACTGCAAGAAGTCTTGGCATCAAGACGAGGCAACTATGCTTAAAGAATCTGTCAGTTGTCAACAGTCTGGAAACATTTCTTTCAGGGACTGAGAGGCCCACCAAGAAATGTGACCAAGACTGTTTAGACTGGCAAGGTTAGTGTGGCTTTAACTGTAGCAGAAAGGCAACTTCAAAAGTCTGGAGCATATACTTAGAGAAAACAGAGACCCAACAATGAAAAAACGAATGAAGTAGGAAATCCATGGATTTAACAAAAATGAAAGGAAAAATATTGTGAAAAGATTCAGCAAGTCCTCTGAATTAATTGCATGAGAATCCTTCATGCTTCTGTGACTAATATAGTGCCATGGCTTGGGAATATGTTGAAAAACCTTTGTCACTTAATGCAGTCAGCAGTTGCATCAACAAATGCAACATGAATCTCTATTTAGTCAAAGACAAAGTCATACATCAATTCTATGCAATCTATCCATCTCAGATGGATCAAAAGACAGTGGAAACATGCGCAATGGTCAGATGAATCCATGTTCTAATTTGGGAGGTGTACCAGTGGCCATGGCATGGGTGTCTATATGAGAAGGTATCGTTGACACATAGGTGTACACTTGGACTTTAAAGAGACATATACTGCCCTCAGAGCAATGTCTTGTCCTGGGGAGTTCATGGTTATTTCAGCAAGATAATGCCAGGCCTCTATCTGCAAGTGCACTATCAAAGTGTAGCTTCATGGATACAGTGTTAGTGTGATTTACAGGCCTGCAAAAAGTCCAGATCTGTCCCCTATTGAAAATGTATGGTGCATCATTAAGAGAAAAATGTAACAATCATGACCATGGACTGTTGAGCAACTAAGGTCTTGTTTCAAGCAAAAAAATGTTTGATATAACTGGTGAAATGCCTTGTGTGTATCTTCCAGCTGTGCTTTTATCTTTAAAAATTAGGTTTGTAGCTTGTTTTCTTAGGCTAACATTATTTATCTTGCACACAGGCCATTTGATTACTCCACTAGTCAGTTCATATTGTTTGAAATGTCTGTTTTCTATAAAGTCATCTACAGTTTGTATTTTTATTGTCTTTATATAATTTGTCATTGCCATTCTTTTTTCTATATCTATATTTCTGTCTTCAGTCTACTTATCTATGATTCAATAAATAAAAAACATTAACATAAATATTCTGGATGACCTGAACTACATTTGAGAGGAACATAATAAAAATGATTGAATCCATAATAAATATGAGACGAACAAGTATGAATAAAACCACTAATAACCCTAATGTCAAACACTTTATTAAGCACAGCCGAAAAAGAAAACAACATTCCATCTCATTCACCATGTCAATAAAGAGGAAACTGGAGCTATGTTGTCAGTTTTGACTTTGAAATTTGATTTAGCTGGCAAGGACTACCTGTACCAGGTTCTTCACAAGTTTGGCTTTAAAGGGGACAATGTATTTTTAAATCCTAATCCCCCAGCATCTGCTGAAAATTTAAATGGTCACATCTTGAAAACATTTCTTCTAAACAGGGATGTCCTGTGCCCATAAGACTTTATACTGCTTATTAAATCCTTATCTGAAGGCATCAGGCAAGATAGTTTAATACAACCTCAAATCAGAAAAATTGGGACAGTAGGAAAATGCAAATGAAAAAAGAAAGTTGCGATTTCTAAATTTACTTTGACTTGTATTTTATTGCACAATATGAACACAAAATATTTCATGTTTTGTCTGGTCAACTTCATTTCATCTGTAAATATAAATCCTCTCCTGTCATTCAGACCTGCAACACATTCCAAAAAATGTTGGGACAGGAGCAGTTTAGCTAATAATGAGGTACATTGATGTCAACAGGTGAAAGATGGGCAGAGGATCGCCAGTTTGATGGACCATCACACAGTGGAAACGTGTACTGTGGTCAGATGAATCAGTATTTCAGGTATTTTTTGGGAGAAATGGACGACGTGTGCTCTGGACCAAAGAAGAAAAGGATCGTCCAGAATGTTCCCAGCAACAAGTCCAAAAGCCAGGGTCTGTCATGGTATGGGGTTGTGTCAGTTCCCTTGGTAAAGGTAACTTGCACTTCTGTGATTGGACCATTAACCCCCAGAAACCCAAATATAGAAAAAAGGTGCAAAAATTTAACCTTTTAGATGTTGTTCTGGGAAGCATTTGATGCAGAAATCAGTGGGTTTTTTTATTTGACATTTTAGTAACTTTTTGGTGGTGTTGTAAAATTGCAACGTTGGGCCTGTAGGGTAGCAGAATTTTAGTGATATCACTCACACTCTGAACACATGTAAGGAACAATTGAGGGTTTGTACTGCTTATAAAGGGCCACAGAAGTATGTACACAACAATAACAGTCACACAAGTCACATTTTTATGAACAATAATTTATTACAAAAATGAATACCGAATTTAAAAACAGTGAATCCAGACTGTACAAATCGTGAAAAAAAAATGAATGTGCATGTACAAGGTGGTTGTTGGGTACTTTATTTTCCTTCTCCACTTCACTGATATTTCCATACTCCTCATCATCACTTGTATCTGACTCCAAGGACATTTCCAAGTCACTGTCCCTATTCTGGATGGCGTCAATAACGTCCTGCAGGCTGTTCATGAGGTGGCTCTTCCTGGTTTCAGGCATTCTGAAATTTAAAACAACTCATTTAACAACAACTTATTTTCCAGGCAATTGCAAAATGCTAAATTACTGTGGCTTTTAGGTGTAATTAAAAGCTTGACCAATTAACAGTAGCTATGTCTACACAAAAGATTCAGACATTCCTGATATTTCACACATTCCAGACTTACACCCCACCTCCCAGAACTCTCCAGAACACCTCTTTATAATTCAAGATCAGAAGCAGCTATTTGGGCAACCAAGCAGATTTTATAGTATTATAGTATTTTTCAATTTATGCTACAGAATTCTTTCTACCCTAAAATACATGATTACTTTCTTAATTTTATTGGAATGTGTCATTTAATTACTAATGTAATGCAAAACATTGTATTTTAATCTATAATCAAAATGGTAAAATAGGTTAACGTGAAATTCCTCAATATGATGTGCAAGGTGCAGACAAAACTTTTACTGAAATTACAACATAGACAAAACAAGCTCAAAATCTCACAATATCAGTATATTCAATGGTGTCTTAAAAAAATCATGATCTACATCAGTTATGACTGAGAAATTTTTTTTTAAACATTTTACTTACTTAAGTCGTATGACTTCATGGCCAGGTAACCGGGCCTATTTATCTATTCTGCCATCCAATAGTATTGCAGAACAGAACAATAGAACCTATTAGCAATGTAAATGTGGTTTTAAAAAGAAAAAAAAAGAGGGAAGGGTTTTTTTTTGTAGACCTAAATGTGATGGTGTAATATTACAACAGTGGGTCTCTGGGAGTTAATGCTGAAAAGTACATCGAGATTTTGAAGCACAATATGCTGCCTTCGAGAAGACATCTTTTCCAGGGACGCCCATGCACACACAAGTCCTGGCTGCTGAGAAAGAGGGCACGGGTACTTGATTGGCCTGCCTGCACTCCCGACCTGTCTCCAATAGAGAATTTGTGAAGCATTTTGAAGTGCAAAATACAACAACAAAGACCCTGTACTGCTGCCCACCTTAAGACTTGTTTGCAGGAAGAATGGAACAAAATTACACCTGAAACACTTCATCACTTGGTGTCTTCAGTCCCTAATTAATTTTAATTTGCGTTTTCCATACCATTCCAACTTCTGATTTGGGGTTGTAGAACAAAGAGATATAAAGTAAATAGTCAAATCTTTCCTGTTGGCTACAAATCAGGCCTGGTGTTTGTAATATGACTCAATCTGTTCACTGATGTCATTTAAAGACGGGTTTTTGTAATGAAATAGGACATCTTTTAGAAACCTGATAATACTGTTGACATGGGAAAGCTCACTGAGGTGTCCAATGCCTTGCCTTCATACATCCAGTGTTGGAGGTAGCCCTAGTTATTGGGTGGAATTGGACACTGGTGAGAAAATTTGGGGAAAAATCCAAAGAAGAAGTTGAGATGAGACGCCATTTTTGTCTATACACCATATGCAACACACTGGTTGGGTGTGCTCCAGTAATCTCTGATCAGGCTGCTTTAAAGCAAGACTGAAGTTAATGCAGTTTCACAAAAGCAACAATAACTTCACAATTCAACCCAACAAAGATCTGAGATATGTTTCATCCATCTTCTGTTAAGTCACCATTTCTGAGCTTTGGACATTGACGAATATGAATACTGACCACTAAAAAAGTGACCATTATTTGAAACTGACTGAAAGCAACTTTCTCCTCCTGTGGTTTAGCATGACATTTGTTTTTGCTTCCAAATACCATACTTACTGATTTTGTTGCTGGTTTTCTTGATTATTCCTAATCTGTCTGATACTTTATTGATCATCACATTGAGAAGCATTTGCAACACACTTTAAATACATGCCTGATTAACTACAAATCTTAGATTTCTTGTGCACAAACCAATGATGCAGTGACACACAATTTGTTTTACATTGGATCTCATAAATTTATAAGCCTTTGCAAAAAAAGGGGCATAGGCCGGCTTTCTAGACAGTTCATCCAGTATGCTCATTAATATCCTTGTGTGCATATTAACTCCATATTCACGGTTTCATTTAAAATCCATTGCACTGGTGAACAAAGCTAAAATGACACAACTGTGTCCAATTACCTTGACACACTGCACTGTATGCATAAAAGTTATGCAAATATGAAGGTGTCCTTTCTCTGCTGCTCTGATGTTTGCTCCCCTAAAATGAGCAAGACTAACAGCTTATTACAGTGGTTTGGACATCTCTAGGCAAATGAAATATCCTGCTGATCTTCTAAGTAGAAGTACACACACATACTTTACAAAAAACATGATTCTGCCCTTTTAATATACAATTATTACTTATTTCGGAATGCATTTATTACACATTTTGGGAAAAATAAATAATGTGGATTGTGCAAAAGTTATATAACATTTATATTATTATATATTATTACATTTTAAAAATATATTTTTATATCTTATATGTTAAAGTGGATAAAAAATAAACAAGATTACTTATTTTGACATAAAAATCAACCAATGGTTCAAACCTTTGGAAATTACATTATATGCTTTGAGGAAGAAGCATTAACTTTTTGAGACATATTTTGCTCAAGTTCCCTTAAAGAGAAGAAAATAGTCCATCAATAACAAGCGCAAATTGTAATCAAAGTAGGTCTATTCAAATGACCTACAAATGAGCAATCAGAGTTTAGTGTTGCCTCAGTGAGCTGCTATGAGTACCAATGTTCATACACAGAGCCAAAAATATTCATGTTTTCTGTTCCTGCAACTATATAAGAAAGTGCTCCAACATGTATTTATTCACTCACTGGAATCAATGAATTTGCCCTTGCTTAGTCTCCAGAACCTTAGAAGGTTACAGCAGATATCACTCTGTCCACACCAGTATCTGTTCAACAGGGTTTGTCAAAAAAAAATCAAGACATCAAAGTATAACTTTTTTTTTATTACTGCCACTCTTCCTTAATGAGACTAAATTCTGGGCATTTAGGGTGTAATGAATTTAGAAGACATGACTTCAACAATGTCAACAATGTTAACTGTCAAATCACCTATGTACAACACTCTGCATAAGAGCATCTGCCAAATGCTGTACATGTATATGTTAATGCCAGTTAAGGTTCAGCTCCCATGATGCTCTTAAACATGACTGGCATTGGGTTAAGTCATTCAAATGGCTAAAGCTGACAATGCATACTAAATAACAGCCACCATCACCGCGGCTTCAAAGAGCTGACAAAGGCAGTAGTTCTCATACTTTATGTCAACGGCTCTTTTGGGGGAAATTAAGTGCCATTGCACTGCTCATAGGTTGCACCAATCAGAACCTTGTCCATTTTGCTTGCTATCACCACTGCTATCATTGACCTTCTCATAGGAAAGACATGATGCTGTTCTGTCATATTTCAGATAACATGTTATGTAGGCGCTGAATGGTCCTGAATTCTACCATCTCTTAATTTTAAACACATATGGCTGTTTTTAGATAAGGGCATGGTCCACATAACCACTGGACTAATAAATTCAAGCATTGTATTAAATACAATTTACACTGGACTAAAATCAAATATAATAATAATTATTATAACAATAACATTTAACCACACAAAGAACCACTTGAGCATTCATATA
>JBBPDA010135495.1:0-11078 GCA_037974385.1 Arnoldichthys spilopterus
AGAAAAGGGGGCAAATTTCATCACTTTCCATGTGAATGCTCCACCCGTTTTTGTGGGGGTGTTTGCATTTTTGTTGGTGCCCCCAGCTGGCATGGCATGGTACCTACAGGGGTTCTCAGATTTCGCCTCCATACCTCCAGTCACTACATGGATGTGTAAAGCTTCATCAACACCTGATTTCATATAATGAAGCACTGATTGAGCCCAAACCAGCAATATAATGGGAACTGTAGTAACACTGGGCCTCCACTAGGAGAACTGGGAATGGTCAAGCAAACACACAAACACACACTCTCTCACACACACACACATCTTTCAGCTATAACATTAACACCACCGACAGGTGAAGTGACACTGACTCTAGTTATTTTATTATAATGGCACATGTCAGGGCATGGGATATATTAGGCAGCAGGTGAACATTCAATTTTTAAAGTTGTTGTGCTGGAAGCAGGCGATTAATCTGATTAGTCTGACCCACTTTGGCAAGGGCCTCATTGTAATTTTCTAGACGATCTAAGGAGAGACAACTGGTGAACTGGCCCGCCCCCCCTTCTCCTGAACACCTTTTGTTATGTATCTTACAGTTTCAGTTTTCAGAAAATGTTTGTTTCCAGTGCATGTTCATCTAATATTTTAAATGATTATTTTAATTATTTTAAATATGTTTTTATTTTTAAAACATTAAAAAAATATTTACATGAACAAATATATTATATTTATTATTTATTTATTTTATTATTATTCAATATAATTTATGTTAACTATATCTATTATTATATGACAATCCATATGAATCTATTATTTATAATTATTGTACTATTTATTTACATTTTTAAATAAATATTACAAAAATATTATATTAAAAGTACGTTCTTTGCATGTTATGTATTCAGTGGTGCCAAAATGCATGTGTTTGTGAGTGTGTTTGTGCCTAATATCATTGTGATACACACACACAGACACACACAGGTTGTGTTTCTGTCTTTGTAAATACACTTCACTGACTTCTGTAACACTGTATTTCAGTAATACTGCACCAGCACCTCAACCTAAATCTTCTGCTCGTTCATTCGAAAAAGTTGAATTTGTGGACAAAACAGCACTGACCAGCAAAATGTCCTCACTTTGACAAATGTTCCTGTATTCCTGTCATTTTGAGGACATTTGGTCCTCACAACGAGTTAAATACATGTACATACACACACCACATACACAAATGCAGACCAAAGCTCATCTGTTTCTTGGTTTGTAATTAATAGCACCAAACCAATCAGATAGAAGACATTTCTAATTTAGCCGCAGCCTCGCGCTCCCCCCGCGGCCTGCCAATTAACTAATTGCTGGTGGAAGGACACAGAGGAGAGAAGAGTGGAGCTATTGAGAATGGCACCAGACTGAATGAGGGACGGCAGGAAGACGGGGCGCTGTGCCGAGACGGATTTAGATACTTATCCTCCTCCTCTGCCAAGTTATTTCAAACTCTGTCATACAACGTTTTTATGAAGCAAAGAAAGCAAACCAAACCCCACCCTCCGTCCTCCCCAAAAAAGAAAACACCTCCTATGCCCACTTTTAGTAGGTAAATCCAAAAACAGCACAGGCAGTGGGAGGGATTTTCCAAAGCAGAGCTCACTGTTTGATGAGTGGGCTGTTCACTCTGAATCAACCGCTTCATAAACCCCATCCGCCATATACACCGACCAGCCGTAACATTAACACCACTTACCTTTCTATTAACATCAGCATTCACTTTTTAAACAACAGTAGCCCTTCTGTGGCTACATGGGCTAGCCTTCACTCACCACATGCATCATTGACCCTTGGGTGCATATCACCCTTCATCAGTTGTCCTTCCTTGTATAACATTTGGTAGGTACTAATTACTGCACATCTCGGACACTCCACTAAACCTGCCGTTTTGGAGATGCTCAGACTGTCAAAGTGGCTCAGATCCTGACGCTCCTGTTTCCAGCACATCGACGTCAAGGACTAACTGTTCACTCGCTGCCTAATATATCTCACCACCCCTGACATGTGCCATTGTAATGAAATAACAAGAGAGTCAATGTTACTCACTTCAGCTGTTGGTGGTGTTAATGTTATGGTTGATCAGTGTAGCTCCACTGTTTTGGTGTACAGTTAGTCCCCCTTCTATCCCATTCATCATGAGAAAGACTATGATAGGACATCAACTCACCAGATGTGACTGTGGCATGGTAGGGTACTGTATATGATGCATAGAGTGTATGGAGTACAGTTGGGTTCTTTGACGCACATTGGAAGTGGTCCCCCACCCCACAAATATCCCTACTGACCACTAACAATGGGCTGGAGGATGGTTGTGCACCAGCAAATGAGCTAAATTCTATAACTGCAGCAACAAGGCGTATCTACAATTGGTTTCGGATAAAGTGGCCACAATGTGACCCAACACGAGCACAAACTCAGACGCCTACAACAGACCGTCACCATTTAATGCCTTGTTCACACTCTCCGTGGTCTGATTTCTGTACCGTTCACAAGCTCAAGACCCCAAACACAAGTCAAACAATTGTGTAGTGTGAACAGAGCGGCAACAGGGCGTCACCACCTACACCATCCTTCAGCACCACTGGTCCGTCTGCTCTAAACAACAATGCTCTGTCACGAAAAGTCATAGCAGAAATGACACTACCCTCATCTCGTCCTGCTCTCTCATTGGCTGTAGCTCACCGGCGACTGGCCCGGATGTTTAGCAGGCTAGATATCTGGTGGGAGTCGGGAAGCACATGAAGCGCATTGAGATGGTCCACGGTGTTTAAACTAGTCCAAAGGCAGATGAGCAGGAGGCCCCAATGACGGAGGATCTGGCGGGAAGTACAAGCCAGCTAGAAGCCCCAGCGAAAGAGGGGGGCTTGGACCCGAATTCTGTGAAGCTGCTTTGTGACATCGGTTGTAAAAAGCATTATAGAAATAAAATTAAATTGAACTGAATTGAACTCAATAGTGGCCAGAAACTGACCAGCGATGTGTGGTGTTGAGAAGGCTGATGGACTGTGCAGCAATAGAGGGACTACAGTCAATAATATAGTGGAAAGAAACAGATGAGCTTTGGTGTGTGTGCGTGTTTGCTCCCTGGTGCATTTTCTGGAAGATTTGATTCAGGCCGGTTCGTGTACCACCGCTCTCCTGATTCTGTGGTTCGACACAAAACAATCCTGGCATGCTTTCACAGGGCGCGTGAGAGAAAAGGTGTGCATATTTCACCCCACATGCCTCCACTCAGGATGGGAAAGACAGGCAGCCAAAAACTGCACGGCAGTCATTAGCCGAGTAAGAATAGAAGCACAGCTTTTGTATATTTGCTGTTTTTGCTTCTGTGATCTGTATTGGGCTTCGAGAATAGCGCTTCTCTGTGTGTCTCCTGATGGAGAGTCTATCATAGCGCAATGAGAAGTGCCGTCTCTTAAAAGGAACACGGCAGCAGAAAATAAACAGCCAAGACATGTTTGGTGTCTTTCAACATGGACAAAGAATATTTCACGGCTAAAAACAGCCACACTGCTGGCTAAATTTTGCCCATGAGAACAGTGTCATACGCTGCCAGGCTTGTGAAAAAATAAGCACACCTCATGGACATGTTGCTTGAATGACTCTTTAATAGAGTCATGCATTTTTTTAGTCATTAATTCAACAAAACGATAAGCAATTTTTGCATAATTGTTCACCAGTCTCTGACTTTGGCTTGCTGAAATTTTGGACCACTCCTCCATGCAAAACTTGGGTGTTAGAGATTTTTCTATCATGCATAACCACTTTCAGCATCATCCTTCCTCCCTTTTGGGCAGTGGTGGCCTAGTGGTTAGGACACTGCCGTTGAGACCCGAAGGTCGCAGATTTGAGTCCCGGCCCAGGCACCACTGAGGTAACCTTGAGCAAGGAACTCTCCCACTACGCTGCTCCGTGGGTGCTGTTGATAGATGTCCACTGCTGCACATGTGTTAGATTAAATGCAGAGGTCACATTTTTTTGTGGTGCTTGAGTGTGTTCACAATGACAAATAGTCACTTTCACTTCACTTTTAAGCCATTGTTGGATGACTTTGCTAGTGTGCTTAGGATCATAACCCTGTTGAAAGGCCCACCTCTGGTTCACCTTTGGACAGATAACTTCACATTACCTTCCAACACTCTTTGATATGATGTATAATTCATAGCTGCAAGATACTCAGGCTCTGAGGCAGCAAGTGACCCAAAACCCTAGCATTTCCACCACCATGCTTCACAGTTGCTATGAGGTTCTTTACCTAAAAAGCTGTTGGGCTATATTACACAAGCGTCCTGTGACTGTAGCCAAACAATGCTACATTTTTTCAAAATTCATGGTCTTTACCTATATGTTCTGTTTTTCTTTTTCTGACACACCTCCTATGCAAATCAAACTCAATGAAGAATGTCTGCATAAATGGCAGTTGTCCATGGTTGAGGTCTTTTCCTTAGGCAGAAGTGTGGAGAAGGCACCATCACAGTATGAGGAGAGCATTTGTTTGGCATACGTAACTTGAAGAGACGGAAGCATGTATGTTGTACTGACATCAAATAAAAAGCATCTCAAACCACCTCCCTAAATAGTTTTGCCGGTGCCTTCAGATTTTAATCGGGACCTTCAGACATAGCTTTGCTTAGGGCCCCAGTAGTACGAGATCTGCCTCAGTCGTAAACATGTCTACATTTTGGGTAAACAGTGTAATTTTCAGAGAAGCCAAAAACAGGATAAGGACAGACTACAGCAAACAGTGAGGGAAGCTTAAAAAATAATTGGTTCTACCCTTGTCCACCCTCTAGGAATTGTGCTTTCCAAGAACCAGGAAATAGGCAAGGAAAAATCATTACAGATTCCTTGCAGCCTGGTTACACTATTTTACAACTTTTTCCCTCTAGCACGTGCTACAGAACCCTGTATACCAAGACTGCCAGTCACAGGAACAGCTTCTTTCCTCATCACCCAAATAAATAGCTGACCAGTCTTATATGCAACAGCATCTTTGTTTCTCCAGGTAGTAACTACACCCAGCTTCACATCCTGGTTAATTGCCAGCATTCAATTTTGGTGCTCCAGCTGCTCTTCTGCAGGAGACGGAGTAGCCTTCCTTTCTCACATACATCAGTGAGCCTTGGTGTCCCGTGACTCTGTCACCAATTCCCCAATTGTTCTTCCTTGAATCACTTTTAGTAGGAACTAACTACTGCAAATCGAGAAACAGATTTTTATGCTCGCCTATTTTTCCTCCTTGTGACGTACACGCCCCTCGTGTTTTCCATGTGTTTGTGTTTTGGTTGTCCTCGTGTTCATCTTGCCACGCCCCTGTCAGCTGTTTCACGTTCGTAGTCCCAGGTGGAGGTAATCTATGTTCTATATTTAAACCCCTTGTTTTGTGCTGTCCCTTGTCAGTTAACTGTTGTCTTCTGTTCTTTGTACCCCTGGTTTATGTGTCTTTGTATTCTCAGTACTTTAAAATAAATTCTTAAATATATATCGAAGCCTGCATTTTCTCCCTAAAACCGTAATACATTACACTCCTTCAGGAAGACACATCAGCTACAGCTACTGTTCACTTGCTGCCTAGTATATCCCAGATTCCACTGCAATGAGATCATGAATGTGTCAGTGGTTTTAATTTTATGGCTGATAAGTGTAGGTTAGTGTTTGTTGTCATACTTTTACTTCTGTCCACACTATCTGCACTCTGATCCTTTAAAATCTCCTAAACACGCCAAACACCCCTGCTCCGCCTCCGCTGTTGACTATGCTGTGTTAAACAGACACAGATGGATTAGTGATAGGGGAGATTTCGTGGGCTACTGACCCAACGACCATGCCCTGCTGCTGGATACACATGAGTAAAATCCCGGCTTACACTGCCGTCATGGTGTGATGGACTGGAAAGGCCAGCGGGGGTCAAAGATATGGCCAGCAGGGCCATATGCTGACCGCCGCAGGGGACTGCCGGGGTATTTTGTGACCTTTTGGAGTGTAACCAGTCTGTTAATAGCATTCTCTGATCACGTGTGTCAGTGAGCACACTGAGCAGTAGCATCTGGAGAAGTTAATCTGCACAAGAAAGAGGAAATTTTAGGAAAATGAATATTCTGAGAAGTCGAATTAGCTCATTATGGAGGTTACAGTCAAGGATAAACTGATAGGAAGACGAATGTTGACCATATTTTCCAAATGGTGGAATACATTGGAATATATGCCCAGTAGCTCTGCTCAGATGGGCTAGCCTTCACTCCCCACATGCATCTGTGAACCTTGGGTACCCATGACCCTGTCACCGATTCATGAGTTGTTCTTCCTTGGATCACTTTTTGTAGGTACTAACTACTGCACACCTAGAACATTCCACAAGACCTGCTGTTTTGGAGATGCTCTGACTCTTTGACTCGTTGTCCAGGACACAAGGCCTTGTCAAAGTGGCACAGATCCAGATTGGCTTCAAGAACTGACTATTTACAAGCTGCCCAAAGTTGTAATTAAATAAAATGAAAAGTCAACGTTAGTCATTTCACAGTCAGTCAGTGTTGTTAATGTCATGGCTGTTATAAGGGCTCTGTGTCTGTTCTGCAAGATTTCGTCTGTTGCTCGTGGCTTATCTGTGGAAAGAAGATGTGACAACAAAGCCGGCTTTGATTTTGAAAATCAAATGGTAACACTGCTTTGAGAGTCCACTGTAGATGCTTTGTAGATACCTTTATCTGCTGGACCAAGATTGTGTTATTGCTCACTTCTGTGTATTTGCTCTGACATGACATTTGACCTAAGTTACGTAATTGACCAATACCTGTCAATCATGTGAACAAATCCACACAGCTCCAAAAAGATCAGATTTGCAAATCCACACAGCTCCAAAAAGATCAGATTTGCAAATCCACACAGCTCCAAAAAGATCAGATTTGTGCATTAAGATAAGAGGTAAGATAAGATAAACCTTGATTAGTCCCACAAGTGGGAAATTTGTATTGCTACAGCAGTACAAAAGGTAAGAGCAGCAGAAGAGTGGTAAAGCAATAGATCATTTAAAAAACTATGCAACACAACATAAGGTAAAAAAGTAAACTTTACAAAAAATATCACAGCTCCAAAAAGATCAGATTCATACATCTACACAGCCATAAAAAGTTCAAATTTGTGCATCCACACAGCTCTAAAAGGATCAGATTCATGCATCTACACAACCATTAAAAGATCAGATTTGTGCATTCACACAGATCCAAAAAAGATCAGCTATGTGTGTGTTTGCCTGCCACTTTAGTTCTAGCCTCTCAGGGGCCTTGGTAGGGTACTCCTCTCTGCTGGGAGTATAAAACAGCACAGCGGAAGTCAACCTAGGAAGCATTCATGTTAGCTTTATGCTACTCAGCTACAAGCTTCCAGATGGGGAACCATTGTGCTTTAAAGGAGCTACTTCTGATTCCCTACAAAAGAGTTGCAGATTGAACTGGAGAATAAGGATTTTGAGGACATAATAAACACTATATGTATAATGATTTTGGGGTGTTTGGAAGCAAACACAAGTCTTAGTACCTTTAGCTGTGATTTAATGACTGACAACAAACTCTAACTATGACTCAGTACAAACAAACACTACTAAAATAGAATTACTAGGGAGAATAACACCTAAGGAATACAGCACGAAAACTACAGCGAAAACTACAGATAACCAACAAGGACAAAGACACATGAGACTAAATAGAACCACAAACAAGGAACACCTGACGCAGGGAGGAGACAGGGACGAGGGACAGGTTATGAGGGCGGAGACAAGGCGGGGCTAAGTAAAACATGAGCACATGGGGAAACCAAAACAAACATAGACAAAAGCACATGACTAGGGAAAACATAAACAGACAAGACGAAACCTCACAATATGTGTATGTATGTGGGTGTGGCTTGTAAATACATTGGGGTATGTGTGAGCAATTTATGTTTGATGTTGTTCTTTTAGCTGTTGGTCAAGAACTCTATAATGACCTCATCTTTTATGCATAGACAAGGTAGTGGCACATATTTTGTGTCAGTACAACCAAGAAAAGATCGGATTTGTGTGTCCAAACAACCATTAAAACATTGGGTTTGTGCATCCACACAACTGTGAAAAAATAAGATTTGTGCATCCACACAACCATTAAAAGATCAGATTTATGTGTCCACACATAGCATTGTGACCCAATGGTCAACAACAGATATCCAGCTCTTCTTTATAGAGTATAAAGGAGGAGAGCAAGCCAACAACATTGGTGCATTTTGGTAATTTTGCAAACCAGGGGTGATTGCATCTTCCCTAATGCACCTACAAAACTGAACTAATCGTTTGTTACAAATTTGTGCATCCATAGGTCATGTACGAGGCAAGTCAAGTCAATTTGATTGCAATTGTAAAACATTTGCACTTTTCATAACTGCCATTGTCACAAAGCAGCTTTACAGACTTTACATCTGAGTCCCTAATGAGCCAAGGGTGACAGACGTGAGGAAAAACTCCCTTACCTTGGGAAGAACTAAGGTTTAGAAGTCGACACCAGATAGCAAAAACAGATAAAGAAAAATAAAACAATTTCAGTTTCTAGATACGGCATTAGCTAAAAGCCTGGAGCAACATATCTAGCACATCCATATAAAGCACATAGAGATGGTTTGTGGTAGCTGAAATAGTCTGTGGTCAGGTGAAGTGAAAGTGACTATTTGATCATCCACTATGATTGGAACACACTCAAGCACCACAAAGAAATGTGACCCCTGGATTTAACCCATCACATGAACCTCAGTAGTGCCCAGACTGGGACTTAAGGTCCCAGGGGCAATGTCCTAAACACCACTGCCCAGAGGTGAACAGGAGGCCCCGGTGATGGATAATCTGGTTGAAGGTACAAGAGGGGCAGGAGTTCCTAGTGTACAGGTGGGCCATCGATCAAATAAGTGAAGTTTAGTCCTGTCTATACTTTCTCATAACAATGGACAATGTTAGGCAGCGCGTGAACAGTCAGCTCTTAAAGTTGATGTGCTGGAAGCAGGAGAGTAAGGATCTGAGCCACTCTGACAAGGGCCTTGTCTTGTTCTAAATGTCTCTGTGCGGTGTATTGATATGAAGCTCTTGTATTAGCTTTTGTGCTAATATTCCTCACATGAAAAGAGGAATGAGAGCTGGGCATGGGGCAACAGATGGACAAGCCAGCTACAGGTCACTGACTGTGCCTGAAGACACACACACACACACACACACACACACATATATGACTCCCTGTATCTTATTGGTGGGTGAATCTTGCCACTGCGTCATTCACTTGTACTAAAGCACAAGGTACTGGAGCAGATCTCGAAGAAATGAGATTTTTGTTGACACCAAAGCAAAGATAGAAGAGCCATGTGGTTTAACTGGCTGTTCTGTACGACATCACAGCAGTGCTTTGATGGCACCACTGGAGGCAGAGAGCATGCTCATGGGTGTGTGCATCTATTATGTGGCCCAGAATGTAGCCAGGATTAAAAAAAACAGCAACATCTTGCCTTTGTGTGAACATTTGGCTGCTCCCTGCAAGGAAAAAAAATGACTGGCTTTTGGCATGAGAGATTAAGGCTAGCCTCATTCTGTGCAGCACCCCCTAGTGGTCATTCAGCTGGCAAAACAGAAGGTGACAGATATTTTTGTGAAATCAATGTCATCAAAGATTTTGCCCCAAACGCTGTCGTGAGATTAACTAGAACCCTGATGAGTCTCTGGCTGAAATGCAGTGACGTTGTGCTGTGTGTCTGATGAAGGATGCAGGAATGGAGCCCAGAGCTGTAGATAAACAGGGTGAAATGGCATTTAGTCGTCATGCTGCCCCCTGCTGGAACCAACACAACAACTGCTGCCAGCTTTAAAAAGAAGTTAAAAACTGCTTTGTTTTCCACTGCCTTTAATTAAACAGAGGCTCCAGTTTTCTCTCCTTGTATCATGCACTTTTATATTATTTTACCTTAATTTATTTTAAATCTTATTCAGAGTTTCTAATTTTATTCATAATTTTAAATTTAAATATTATGTCATATTTGGTCTGTCTGTGTGTTGCCCTGCGATGGGTTGGCCTCCTGTCCTGGGTGTACCTGTCCTGGGATTGGCTCCAGCTTCCCCGTGACCCTGGAACGGAAGAAGAGGTTGGAAAATGGATGGATGGATGGATGTCATATTTGCTTCTCTTCTTACTCGTTTTCACACAGATGAAACTTAAATCTTTCTCTTACTTTCTTCTTTTTTATAAACTGACTTTTTCTCAAGTCTTCTGTACTTCATTTCTGCTTTATAGTTTTTTGTCTTTTTTTCTTCTTCTTTTTCTTCATCTATTTCATTTGGTCTTTAATCAAACATTCTTTGGCTCCTTTCTACTCCTTTTTTTTCTTCATCAAAATATTCATTTAATTAAACAGAGGCTCCAGTTTTCTCTACTTTGTCATGCATTTTTACATTGTCTTTATTTTAAATCTTATTCGGATTTTCTGTATTTTGATTTTATCCTTAAATGTATTGTTTAATTGTTATTTTATTATTATTATTTTATCCCTGTAAAGTGCATTGAATGACCTCAGTTTATGATCATGTGAAATATAAATAGACTTACCTTGGCTTGAGCTGCTAGCAAGCAATGAGGGATGAAAGGAGAAAGGTGAGGGTGAAAATATTTCTCCACAAAGATGGATGGACAACAGCAGCCATCTTGCTGTCAAAGAAATTATGCATATATGCACAAAAACAGCATTAAATACAATATAGACACATCTTTGCACATCACAATATACAGGCACCATTAAAACTACTGCCAGGTGACATGAACAACATAACATTGTTACAGTGGCATCGGTCGGGGGGATATTTTAGGCAGCAAGTGAACAGTCAGCTCTTGAAGCTGATGTGCTGGAAGCAGGAGCATATGAGCCAAATGGTGATGGCTAGATGACTGAGTAACTAACCCTAGCTGCTTGTACTGTCAACTACACTCGTACTGTTGACTAGATCATCCTCTACATGAGGACACTAGGAACTGTTCCACTCTCTTCACCCT
>JBBPDA010135495.1:11178-18678 GCA_037974385.1 Arnoldichthys spilopterus
GATCTACTCTCACTGGGGTTCCAGCTTCTCGTACTGTTGACTAGATCATCCTCTACATGAGGACACTAGGAACTGTTCCACTCTCTTCACCCTGATCTACTCTCACTGGGGTTCCAGCTTCTCGTACTGTTGACTAGATCATCCTCTACATGAGGACACTAGGAACTGTTACACTCTCTTCACCCTGATCTACTCTCACTGGGGTTCCAGCTTCTCATACTGTCGACTAGATCATCCACTACACAAGGACACTAGGAACTGTTACACTCTCTTCACCCTGATCTACTCTCACTGGGGTTCCAGCCGCTCGGTCTGTTGACTAGATCATCCTCTACATGAGGACACTAGGAACTGTTACACTCTCTTCACCCTGATCTACTCTCACTGGGGTTCCAGCTTCTCATACTGTCGACTAGATCATCCACTACACAAGGACACTAGGAACTGTTACACTCTCTTCACCCTGATCTACTCTCACTGGGGTTCCAGCCGCTCGGTCTGTTGACTAGATCATTCGATCAGTGGTTCTTCTTTCCTGCTCATCCATCTTTAGGATAATTTAACCATTATGGACATCGCCACATGTTCATCTGCTCCTCACATCTTAGCCATGAAAGTCATTGACGTGAACTAGTGCCACCTTCATAAACTAAGACTGTTTGTAATCTTTTTGTTCTTTATTTTATTGCTATACAGTGTCAGCTAGAGGAGGATGGGTTCCCCTTCTGAGTATTGGTTCCTCCCAAAGTTTCTTCCTACAGCTTAAGGAGTTTTTCTTTGCCTCCGTTGTCTTGGGCTGGCTCATTAGGGGCTCAGACCCGGGTTCTGTAAAGCTGCTTTGTGACTATGTCAGTTTATGAATTGAATCATGGACACCCGAAGCTCACTGATGCACATGGAGAGTGAAAGCAGAAAGAGTGTCTGGTCTGATCCAACAAAAGAGCTACTGTGCTTAAAAAAAAATGAATGCCCCCAATTTAAGGTGGAGCAGAAAATTCAAACCTCAATTTTGTTGATTTTCCAAAAACCAGTGCCTCCACTTGCTGGCCACTTTATTAGAAACAAGGAGCTATAAGTTAGGAGTATAAAGTGTTTCCAATAAAGAGGCCACTGTGTGTAAATGCATGCGGACAGAAATCGCTGCAACCGGTTGCTTGTAATTCCACCAGTTCTGACCATTTCAATAAGCTGCTAAGGCCAGAGGAATCTCTAAGGATCGAGAGACATACTCTCGTTTGCCCGACCATTGATTAAACTGTCAGTGAAGAGAGACAAAAAGCTGTAGGCTGAGATGATGCAGTGCCGATGTGCAGTTGGGTGCCCACGGGGTTATGCACGACTTTTACTGGACCTTCCCCTCACCCTTTTGACGTGACAACATGAACCGTCCACTTTGACACGTCTGGCCTTCGCAGCACATTATGATTTAATGGCCGGTAATTATTATAATAAATTACCGTAATTATCACTGAGGTCTTTCTCACTGAACGTTCCTCATCGTTTGGGCTTTGTCTTTGATCGGCTGCTGGCGCGGGCAGGCGGTCCGGCCAGCCGGTTCCAGACTGTTTTTATTGTGAGTGTGCTGGCATGTTTTATTTCCCTGTGTGTTTCTCTATAGTTCACATTGTGCTTGTTATCCTAATGCTGGGCCCGTGGGCTGCTCGGCGCCGTCTGCAGCACGAGAGCTTTATGATAATAATTACGTCAATGAAAAGCTCTGCCCTGTTCTTCACTGACCTGCAGCTCTGAGTCTCCGTGCAGAGGAGACCAGCAACGAAAATGAGCTTTAGCCCAAAGTCACGTCTGACCTGAATCACACCGGCACTGAGAGGGCAGAGCGATGCCCTGCAATGCTGTTCAACGGCTCTTTTTCTCCTCACATCCTTTCTTTACGCTCTTCTTTTTAATCCCCTTTCTCCTTCTTTATCCTTTCCACCTTCCTTGTCGTTTTCTTTAACTTCTTCTCCACCATGCTCATCTTTGCCACACCCCTCTTCTCTTTCTTCTTCTTCATATTTGCTTTTCTTTCACTCGGTTTTACATAGATTGAACAATGAACCAAGGAGCTTTCTTTCTTTCTTTCTTTTGTCTCTTCTTCTTTTTCACCTGCTTTCTCTCAAACCTTCTTTTCCTTATTTCTACCTCATCTTGTTTTTTTCCATCTCTTCTTCTTCATCCTGCTCCTCTTTCTTTTTATCTTCATTTTCATTTAACCTGTACCTTCCTTCCACTCCCTTTTTCTCTTTCTTTCTTTCTTTCTTTCTTTCTTTCTTTCTTCGTCTACTTCTTCTTGCTGCTATACTCATTCTTTTCCTCCTCTCTTCTTCTTGTTTTTACTTTTTTCTTTCCTTTCTTTCTTTCTTTCTTTCTTTCTTATTTTCTTTCTTTCTTTCTTTCTTTCTTTCTTTCTTTCTTCATCAGTCCTTCTCTCAAATATAGTATTTCCTGCTTTCAGCTTCTTTTCTTTTATCTTCTTTGTCTCCTCTCTAACTCTTTGCCTCTTTGTCTTAGCTGAATAATGATGCGACTCAGTCTGACACGAATGACTCAGTACATAATGTACCATTCTCATTTTGGCTTTACTGTGATATACAGTGATATTTAATTCCATGCACTATAAAAACTGACGTAGCCAATAAACCTACACTCAAATGTTCTTAACATTTCACCCAAATCTGTGCATTTTTCCATTTGCTGGAACGTGTTGTGCCACCTTGAGTCCTGTTTAGAGAATGAAAAAGTTCTGCTTCTGGTCCTAAATGATCTTTAGGCCTTTTATGTCTTTTTGAGTGATTCTGAGGGAAACATCATATCCTGACCTACACGTCTCTAAGAAACAATTGACTGTACCTTCTTCCTCTGCAGGGTGCTGGTGAACGAACGTGAATGAACGCCTGCGTTCTTGTAGCTTGAGACTTCAGGGATCACTCAGGCTTAGCACACATAGACGCCTCAGAAGTGTCTTTAATACTTTCACTGGGACACTTCTCATCTAATTCCCAGGATGCTGCAGTGTTACAGTAAACAATTACCCACAAGCAGGGGGTGTTATCAGAACATCTGAAGACTCTGCTGGTGATCATTTCTGGGTAAAAGCACTGCAGGGCCTTTCTGGTGACCCCACTGAAGGATGACTGAATGTGAGCTTGATCTAGAGTTTGATAGGCGATCAGCATCTTCTCAACAAAAGGCACATATAAAAAGGGAATGGAAGAAAGGGGCTGAGCTGTGCCTCATATTTTTGGATTGCCTTTGATGTTTTAGGTCAACATCAGAGGACTCTCTGCCAAAAAATCTGGAACATTGCATCAAAGACTACCCAGAATGTTCCTCTCTGAGGTTTTGAGATACTTTGAGATGTCACAATTGGGTGCGATCTGATGGTTTGAGAAGTCGGTACCCTGTTCCTTGATGGTCAGAACCCCCACCGGACCACCAGTAATGGTACTGGATCCTTTTCCCCATGGGTAGTAACACTGACATGATTGTGGCATTGTTGTGTATATTGGGCTGGTACATGTAGCACAGCACATACTGTATAAAAGGTCCTACTGTTCTTGATCAGGGGTCCGTTTCTGGCTATGGATATTTTTATTTAGTGGACCATTGCCAGTCCAGCAGTGACCTACAGGTGTTTAAAAACTCCAGCTGGTCCTAGTGGTGGTCCTGTTGGAGTTGTGACCACTCATGAATAGGGACAAAGTGGCTAACAAATGATGCAGAGAAACAGATGGACTACACTCTGTAACTGTAGACTATAAAATGTACCTTTAAGGTCAGTGGAGCTGATAAAATGGACAGTGAGTTTATGTCGCCATGTGGTTTTCAGTCTGAAAAGGACCTTTATTGCAGAACTAAGCATAGTCCTTGTATGTCTTGCACATGACCTTGGACTGTGCTCTTCGAGTTTTATGAGTATTGATCATCCTAGAATTGCTCTCACTCCAAGTTCAAAGCAGCCATGCTGTTCAACAGTGATATGAATTGGCATATTAGTGTTCAAATCTTTTGTTAAAATTGTATTTTTTTTAGTATTTGGTCAATATTTATATTGTTTGTTTGTTTGTTTGGGGGCGGGGGTGCTGTCAACCATACTCCACAAAATATTGTTCACTGGGGACTGTTTTTAACAGTTTAACCAAAAATGAATGTAACCAAAAACCAAAAAAAAAAGGCTAACAGATGCTACATTAATTAATACACTTGATTTTTAGCTTTTAAGTTCACTCCAAAAAACCATCCCTGTCAATTGTAAGCAGCACTGCTGGCTGCTGTTAGCAGGTTCTTCTTCTTTTTCTATACCTGGATTCTGGTATTCTGCCCTGGTTAGAGAAGGTTAACCTCATCTGCAGATATCCAGTTAACCCTTCAGTGGGGGAGATTTTTTAACAGTAAAACCTGTTCCTTTGTGAGTTTTTTTCACGCTCCAGCGTTCCACACTAACACTCTGGAACCATCCTGTGAGACTGCAGAGCCCCAGAGCTGCTGTTTCAGAGCAGCAGTTTTAGTCTAGTGAGACTATAGACAGCAAGTTGGACCTTGTGTTTATGACACTAGTGCAGTTTTGTTACAGTTTTAGAGCACAAATTGATCAGAAATCCTCCTAAAACCACTGAAGAACCCAATAAAGTGCTGGCACCCTGCTGAACACTGTTGTGAAAGTGCCTTGTTTCTTTATTTGAAACATATGATGTGTTTTGTTTAGACGTGTGTTGAGCGGGTGTGATAGTCATGCAGAATGACAGATGTGTTGTACAGCGCTGCAGGACAAACAGCAATTGTGTGTGTTTGTCAGTTGCGTGTGCTCTGCTCTGGAGTGAACTACACTGCATTGGTTGTGTTATGCGTGTTCTGTGTGATTTATTCATTGATCCACTTTAACATGTAAAGCAGTGAAAATATAAAGCTCTGAGTGTAAAGATCCATTCCAGATCTCACTGGTGTGATGCTATCCAAAGTGGCCACACGCTGTTGGGTTTAATAGTTCTTGTTTTAGAAGTGTATAGTCTGCCTCCAGAGGAAACTGTGACCTGAATGCAGGGACTTACTGTAGACTGCTTGGCCATTCATTCATTTAATTTACTATTTATTTTTTAAGTGAAAATGACTATTTGGTTCTTACTGGAACCCAAAGTTGTTCTTCCTTGGCAGTAATCCGATTTGCCTTTAGTAGACAGCACCATTAGACAAAAGGCATGGAAACGGACTTCAGTCTCGTAAATTAAAGAAAAGCCTCTTCTCTTTTGTACTCAGCCATCTAAGGAGCTTGTGAGACGCATGTAGGTTGCACTGTCATGCACACGAGCATGTAGGAGTGTGAGGAGTGGAGGGGATGCAGGCTCATCATTCTGATGGGCTTTCATCTTGGTCTGGCCTGAGTGTGAGGTATGCCCACAGGGCCGACACAGACTAGGCTTTCTGCCACATGGAAGGTTGGCATCACTGGCAGATTTTCACACACACACACACACACACACACACACATACACACACCAGGTTATTTTTGGGCACTTCTTTGTCCAAACACTCACTCATGCTGGTGAATTGATAGCTTTGGCGAAACCTGTGGTACAATATGGCAACAAGGGCTAAAAAAACCAAGCGAGGGAGAGCAAGTTTCTGGAGACAGGTGAAGAGTTCTAGTGTTACTATGCAGTGCACTCACTGTCCACTTTATTAGAAACACCTATACACTGACATACTGTAGCCCATGTGTTGCTGCACTGGTTAGTTCTGTCAATAGGGCAGTGGATCTCAAGCTTCTTCCTTTTTCCCAGGACAGAGGAACATAGCTTATTGACTTAACAATGTTAAGGAAAAAAACTTCAATTTCTGCCCTTGCAAAAAATCTAGAATTTCAGGCACTTTTAATGAACCATGTCTATATTCACCCATCATCCATAACATTATGACCACTCACGACCATTGCTGCTGAAACGGCAGAGTCAGAGTCATAGCCCCTTTCTATCAGTCAGCATTACTTTAGACCACAGTCGCTCTTCTGTGGGATCAGACCAGACAAACTAGCCTTCGCTCCCCACATGCATCAACGAGCCTTGGGTGCCCATGACCCACCAGTTGTTCCTCCTTTGATCACTTCTGGTAGGAACTAACTACTGCACACCTGGAACACGCATCTAGAACATCACAATAAGGCCCTTGTCAAAGTGGCTCAGATCCTCAGAGGCTTGTCCCACTGACTTTTCAATTGGTGGCTAATATCTCCCACTTTTCTGACAGGTGCCATTGCAAATAACTAGATAGTGAATGACTGGAGCTGAGCTGAGCTGAGCTGAGCTGAGCTGAGAAAGGAATTTATACAGTACTTTAACAAGAAAGGGGGAGAGTGAAAACCCTGGTAAAATAGACATGACAAATCACAGCAAACTACTGGGAGGACTCAAGAGCGAAGAGAAGCCAATACATTGCAAGGAAATACAGTTACATCTATATTATCGCTGGAAAAGTGAAACATGAATGGTTTAAAGTTATCGCTAATGGCATCCCCATAGTGTCCCAGGATTTTAGCATGAACGGGGCTTGACTGTACGTCTGCTAGGTGGTGCTGATAAAGCTACTAGTTTCTAATAATATGGCCAGGGAGGGATTGTGGATGCATGCATACTGTACATGTTGGCTGGGGGGAGCACTGTCAGACAGGGAAGGAAACTATAGAGAAGACTTTGGCCTGAGGACAGTGTGAGTGGAGATTGACTGACACATTTGTGCTCCTTTTTCTGTGCTCTGAGAGAAGCTAGGATGGCTGACAGACCGTGGAAGAAACTCTGACACATCCCACGAGTCTGGGGAAGGCCTACAGGAGCCTGCGACTTCCTCCCCAATGGCAATTCTGCCTCTACTGTCCCAGGGGCTGAACAAGGGTGTACCCAGGGAAAAGGGATGTCAGAAGTCCCTCCATATCTGAAACTGCCTGCACTGTGTCCTTCCTGCAGTGGATTTCTGATTTCAGCTCCTTTCCTCTATGGTCCCATTTTTTCTGTTTTGTCTTACTTGTATCTTTTTTTATCTTTTCTTAGTATCTTTACTTACTTCATCTACCCAGAAGATGATGGGTTCCCCCTTTGGTTCTTAGTTCCTATCAGTGTTTTTTAGCTAGTTTTTCCATTTGACTCATGGATTCTAGTTCTGTCTCAATTTCTGAGGAGGTTTCTCTCATTTGAGTCTTGGTTCTTCTCAGTGATTCTTCTTTATGCCCTTAATAAGTTTTTCCTCACTTCTTAATGCATCGCTCACATTTTTGCTTGGACAATGTCTGTTGCAGAAGATGTGACATGAATATAGTTTAGTAGTCATGATTTACCAATGCATCAACCCAAAGAACAAATGTGATTAAGTGAACATGCATATCGTTGAAAAAAACAAGTATCTCCAAATTTGTAACTTTACAGAAGGCCAGAACCTCCCTTACTTCTAATGTAAGTTAATGGAAGAACAGTTAAGAATAAGTGATTCTGGAGCATTTCAATTAATCTTTTCATC
>JBBPDA010135506.1:0-22316 GCA_037974385.1 Arnoldichthys spilopterus
TAAGATTTAAAGTCTGCAAGCCTTTTGGCACTGTTTTACAATACTTCAATTTTGGCCATTTAGACAGCTGAAACGGCATCTTCAGAGTGTCCCAGTGCGCCAAACAGTGTTTTCTGCTATGTTTTGCAATATTTTCCAAAGTTCATATTTTCAACTTTTCTCTCTTCAAACCATGTTAGAAAGGTTTTGAATGAGCCAAATTGGTGATCTAATGCACTCCTTAACATAATATTTAAAGTCAGCAAGCCTTTTGGCACTGTTTTACAATACTTTAATTTTGGCCAGTTAGTGAGCTGAAACAGCCTTTTCAGAGTGCGCCAGAGCCTCAAACAGTGTTTTCTGCTATGTTTTGACATTCATTCCAAAGTTCATATTTCAACTTTTTTGTCTTCAAACCATTATCAGAAAAGGGTTTTCTGAGTCAAATTGATGATCTAATGCACTCCTTAACATAAGATTTAAAGTCTGCAAGCCTTATGGCACTGTTTTACAATTCTTCATTTTTGGCCATTTAGACAGCTGAAACTGCATTTTCAGAGTGTCCCAGAGTGCCAAACAATGTTTTCTGCTATGTTTTGCCATTTTTTCCAAAGTTCATATTTTCAACTTTTTTCTCTTTAAACCATGTCAGAAAGGTGATTTTTGTGTGAAATTCATGATCTAATGCACTCATTAACATAAGATTTAATGTCTGCAAGCCTTTCGGCACTGTTTTGCAAAACTTCAATTTTGGCCATTTAGACAGCTGAAACGGCCTTTTCAGAGTGCACTAGAGCACCAAACAGTGTTTTTTGCAATGTTTTGACATTTTTTCCAATGTTCATATTTTCAGCTTTTCTCTTTACAAACCATGTCAGAAAGGTGTTTTCTAAATCAAATTGATCATGTAATGCACTCCTTAATATTAGATTTAAAGTCTGCAAGCCTCATGGCCATGTTTTACAATAATTCAATTTTGGCCATTTAGACAGCTGAAACAGCCTTTTCAGAGTGTCCAAGAGCCTAATTAAGTGTTTTCTGCAATGTTTTGACATATTTTCCAATGTTCATATTTTCTAATTTTTTCTTTTTAAATCATGTCAAAAAGGTGTTTTCTGAGTCAAATTGCTAATCTAATGCACTCCTTCACTTAAGATTTAAAGCCTGCAAACTTTATGGCAGTGTTTTACAAAACTTCAATTTTGGCCATTCAGACAGTGAAACGGCCTTTTCAGAGTGTCCCAGAGCCCCAAACAGCGTTTTCTGCAATGTTTTGACTTATTTTCCAACGTTCATATTTTTAACTTTTCTCACTTTAAACCATGTAAGAAAGATGTATTCTGAGTCAAACTTGATGATCAAATGCACTCCTTAATATAAGATGTAAGGTCTGCAAGCGTTATGGCACTGTTATACAAAACTTTATTTTGGCCCTTTAGACAGCTGAAACGGCCTTTTCATAGTGTCCTAGAGCCCCAAACAGTGTTTTCTGCAATGTTTAGACATATTTCCCAAAGTTAATATTTTCAACTTTTTTCTTTTCAAACCATGTCAGAGAGGTGTTTTCTGACTCAAATTGATGATCGAATGCACTCCTTAATATAAGATTTAACGTACTGCAAGCGTTATGGCACTGTTTTACAAGTCTTCAATTTTGGCCATTCAGACAGTGAAACGGCCTTTTCAGAGTGTCCAAGAGCCTAATTAAGTGTTTTCTGCAATGTTTTGACATATTTTCCAATGTTCATATTTTCTAATTTATTTTTTTAAATCATGTCAAAAAGGTGTTTTCTGAGTCAAATTGCTAATCTAATGCACTCCTTCACTTAAGATTTAAAGTCTGCAAACTTTATGGCAGTGTTTTACAAAACTTCAATTTTGCGAGGTGACAAGACAAGACTGAACAGAACACCCAAACAGAAAACTGAACCAAGACATAAACCTAAACATGAACCCGAGACAAGACCGTAAACGCTGGAACAGGGAACAAGACATAAACAGAAAGCACAACAGGCACGGTCAAACACATGGACACAGGAACGGGAATCACAACTGGAATTGAAACAGGTACATACACCAAGGACAAATCATTGGACAAAGACTGAGACTGAACACGGGGACACACAGGGACCATAGACTGAGGCAGTGGGAAGATAGACTGAGGCTGTGGAACACTGTACTAGGCCGAGGTGACACGGAGGCGGAGCTTGGCAATGTCAGCAACGTCTGGGCGGAGCTCAAAGGCGGCAGCGACATCTAAGAGACGACAAATAATCGATAAGCAACTGAGGCAGGAGACATGAAAGGAGGGACAGTTTACAAGCGGGGCTAAGTAACACAAGAGCATGTGGGGAACCAAAACAAAGCAGATAGGGACAAAAGCAAATGCACGACAAGACAAATCCTCACATATATATATATTCAGTATATTGTACACATACTGTATATTGCACTATTTATTGTATACTGTATAAGCACATGTAAAAAAGACTACAAGCTGCATACAACTGCACCCACATGGCACATCATACCACATGTACTGGACCACACAAGAATAATGTATATTGTGTATACAGCATCTTGTGTACCTTAAATTTGCATATTGCCTACTATGTTTTGTATTGTACAGTTTGATTGATTGCTTAAATACTAGAGAATCACCCTGAAACAAATTCCTTGTGTGTGCAAACATACTTGGCCAAATAAATTGATTCTGATTCTGATTCTGATTCTGATTCTGATTCTTTAAGGGATTTAAATGTGTTTAGTTGCTTTCAATTGTAGAAATAGTGATATGTTTATCTAATAAAATTTTAGGAAGCAACCCAACCAGACATAATGTAATAAAGCAGCTTTCCACCAAAACTTTTCATTCCACTGAAATGCAAACAAAAAATCATTGCTTCTCTGTGTATCTTTTTTATCTTTCAAAACTCTGTTTGGGAAATCAGTTCCCCTGTATTCAAGAACATAATTTCCCCCCTTGATGGGTACAAGAGGAAGTAGAAGAGTAAAATGGTCTTTTGAATTACTGTTTAAAATGTTATTGCATTCAATTTTCTCTATCAGTGCTTTGATGTTTAAACCTATTCTTAGAACTACATGATTTTGTAGAGATCTGACCTAAAAATGGTCTTACAAAAGTTAACAAAAAAGGCTGACACTGATTCCTTATCAGCGCCAAAATGTATCTACTTTTATACATGTTGATGAATCTCTTTTCAAACCATGGTTTATCTGTACATGAAATAACATGTTTGACAGAATTCATAGAATGAAGTCCAGTTCTCTTTGTTGGCATTTCTTCAATTCATAATTTAAACTGAAATTATTAGATTTCAGATATTTATTAATAATACAAACTTGCTTTATTCCATTAATTAAATTACAGCCTGGATAAAATGTTTAATTGTTACAAAAGCACTGTAGGATCATAAACTAAAACCTGTTTTTGTGGCAGGCAGTACATTCTGTGATGCTGCCAGCATCAGGAACCTCAATCTCAAGCTGCATCTGCACATCAGCAGGTACACAGTTGGATTCTTCAGATACTCTGCCTATCCCCCTCTAACTTCATCTACTCTGCCCATTCCCCACTCTAACTACATTTACTGTGTTACACCATTCTAGCATGTTCTCTGCCCAATTCCCTACTCTACATTCACTGTATCCTATCCACACTCTTAACTTCAGCAACACTGCCCACCCACCACTCTAACTTCAGCTACACTGCCCATCTGTGATGGAGTTGTTCCTTCACCATCTGAGTAATTTAATCATGAAGGATGAAAATTTAGAATAATTGAAATGCACATATTTGGTTTATAATAAGCTTTTTGAAATTATTGAAAGAGTCATCTGGAGTATAAAGGAACCTACAGGGAAACAAGGGTATTTAAATATGCTTAATGTAATGTATCACGCCCCCTGTGTTTCAATGTGTCCATGTTTTGTTTTGGTTTAAGCCACGTGTAATTGTCCTCATGTTAGTGTTGCCATGCCCTCGCCCCACCTCACATCTGGTCCTCGTTTCCCGTCCCCAGGTGTTGTTCATTCTTGTCGATTATTTAAACACTTGTGTTTGTGCTCTTGGTGTCGATCTTTCGAGTCTTTCATGTCGTGTACGTCGTTCATGCCCATGTGTTTTGTCATGTCATGTTCTTAGCCTAGTTTACAATTACGTGTAAATTGTTACCTTGTGGTTAGATTACTATAATGCTTTACTGTCTGAATATTCTAATGTGGTAGTTTCAATTCTGAAACAAACAATAGCTTAAGACCAGGGAAGAAGCATAGCTTTGCTTAAAAGTGGCTTGAAGTAACAGTCAGACAGAGAACCCTCCAACTTCTCTCAGCTGTTATTAAAACAGTCTAAGACGTTCTAAATCTCTTGTGTGCTTCGGTGTTGATTTATTTCAGGTGTAAGACTAGAATTTTCCACAACACTAGTAGGTGCATAAACAAGCTCCAGTTAGTCCAGAATGCAACAGCAAGAGTTCTTACTAGAACCAGCAGCAGGGCCGGATTAAGGAGGGTGGGAGCCCCTGTGCAAATGCATTTTCGGGGCCCTACTTACACAAAGATATTTAATAAAATGTTGCATGCAAATGTTTCATGGCTCTGAGTCACATAGTTAATTTTATTAACGACTTTGATTTGTATTTTAGCCTAATGTTTTATAAATTGCTGTGTTAACATTGTACTATTATAATAAAACATTATGTACACTAAAATACAATAAAAGTGGTGTGTCTGATTAATCCAGAGTAGTATTACAAGTGTAGACTGATTTTAAGACTGTGTCACTTAATGTAGGAGCTATTGATAAAACTGGTATGGCATTCATTCACACAATAATTTGTAGATGGTTCCTAAGTGAAGCTGCAAGCAAAACAGAACACAGATCTGATGGATGGGGAATATAAAAGCCATTGTCTTGAGACATACTCACCATTTACAAGCTTGCACTGGAAGTGAAATTCAGAGAAAAAGTCAGAAACTTTGCTCTTACTGAATTGTTGATCTTTCCCAAGTGAGCAGAGTCAGTTTTGTATAGATCCTCCACATTACTGGCCCGACTCAGCTTTTCTAATGTCTATGTAGCCAGTAATGTTAAACTTGTGCACTCTGGTTTAGCTGTTGAGCGAGTCTCAGTTTAACATCGCGGCATTATGTTAGCGTTAAAATCACGAATAACGCTAGCCATTGCATTGTGCCTGTAAGAAAGATCCTGGTCCTGGTACTGCATAATAACTTGCTGGTTTAAAATCTTCATGGGCACCGTTTGAATCCTGTGTCTCTCAGCACCTATTTCTCACCCTAATACCTTCTGTTGTCTGCCATGACTACTTACGGTTATAGACAACCTGAAAAAACCCTCCCTCACACAACACTGACAAACATCTAATCCATTCATTAATAAGCAGGCATGACAGACGTACACCTGAACAAATAAGAAACGCCATCTGATCACACATTAATTTTTTTTTTGCATGAACAAATGCTTATTAAGATTATTTTGGGGCCCCCTACAGGCCGGGGCCCTGGGCTAAAGTCCTGGTAAGCCCTTCCTGAAGACTAGTCATGACCAGAAAATACGATCACATCACCCGTTTTATTTAATCTGCACTGGCTTCCGATCACATTTTGCATTGACTATAAAATACTGTTATTGACCTATAAAGCACTGAACGGTCTTGCACAAGTATCTCAGTGAACTCTTGGTCTCTTATGACACCACGTAGGCAGTGGTGGCATAGTGGTTAGGACATTGCCCTTGGTACTTGAAGGTTGCAGGTTCAAGTCACTACTGAGGTACCCTTGAGCAAGGTACTGTCCCACTACACTGCTCTCCAGGCACTGTTGATAGCTGCCTGCTGCCCCAGGTGTGCACGTGTGATGGGTTAAATGCAGAAATGCACATTTTGTTGTGGTGCTTGAGTGTGTTCACAATGACAAATAGTCACTTTCAATTTCACGCCTACTTAGATCAAAAGGTACAGGTCTTTTGCTGGTACCCCACGTTGCAAAGGTCACAGCAGGTGCCACAGCTTTCTCTTATAAAGCCCCACAGTTATGAAATAGTCTTCCAAATTATGTTCGGGACTCAAACACAGTCTCAAAATTTTAGTCCAGACTAAAAACATATTTGTTTAGTCAAGCCTTCTTACTCAGGTTCGTTGACAGTCGAGTGGTTGTGCTGCCTTATGCCCTAGGATGCCCTCATGTCTGTGCTTTTTTCTAACTCTTCCCTTTAGTTATGCTGTCATAGCAAGTCTTTGCTGGAGCTCCTGCCTACACTCAGACCACAATGCACATCATTCTTAATTATTTGTAACATTTCAGCCTCACTAACAATCTATTTCTCTATTTCTCTTTTTTTCCTATAGCTTAGAGAATTTGTCCTTGCTTCTGTCCCCTTTGGTTCACTCATTGGGGGGTCGGACCCTTTCTGTAAAGCTGCTTTGTGACAACGTCAGTTCTAAAAAGCGCTATAAAAAATAAACTTGACTTGACTTGGTTTAATCTAAATGTTTAATTGCATGGTGTTGCTAGCAATGAAAATACTTTAACTGTTTAAATGGTGGTAACAAAATGTCTCTAAGAACTAATTACTGCTAATCGCTGCTAATGTTAGAAATATACTTATCTGTGGGTGTTTCTGATGATGGAAGCCTGGAAATGTTCATGCAGGGTAGCAAACAGAAGTGCTTGGGAGGTGTTTTTATGGGAAAAATCCTCTCTTAAAAATTGTAACTGGTAACCCAATTACTTAGCATGGGCATCGTTCTGAAAGTATGTAATTTGAAAGAGCTATGATGGGTTACGTTTGGTTCATAGGTGAATGGAGCTGCTCTTGACAATGAATAGATAAGGACTGCATTGCAGATTACTTTTTTGGGTTAAGGAGCTCTTTAATCCCCAGTGCACAGGTGGTTAAAATGTTTAGAGGGAGAACCAGCAGCTGGTTCCTTCAATTACATGGGGATAAGAGGGACAGTGTTGGTATTCAGATTCAAATTCAGAACACTTTCTTGATCTCAGAGGAAATTCAGGAAAATCAGACAGACAAAAGAGACTAAAATTGAATATACCTGCAAGCAGTGATGAGCGGGTCCAAGCACACAGAGCACAGTCCGACTCATCACAGACAGAATAATCACATGGCAGACTGGGTTTATAGAAAAGCCTGCATCATTTTCAGCTCAGTCATGACTAATGCACCAGACTGGGCCTTTCTGACAGAGAGAACAGACTCACAATCCACAAATCTGTCAGAACTTTTCCA
Source organism: Arnoldichthys spilopterus (assembly GCA_037974385.1). Lineage (NCBI taxonomy): Eukaryota > Metazoa > Chordata > Actinopteri > Characiformes > Lepidarchidae > Arnoldichthys > Arnoldichthys spilopterus. The sequence goes on from JBBPDA010135506.1 coordinate 7,268, forward strand.
CATGGCTCTTCAGTGATGATATGTGCTACATTAGAACATCCTGACTTTTTGACCTCTGTGCAACATGCAGCTCTGATGATTTGAAAAAAAAAAGCTTGGATGCAAATGCAAGTAAAAATAAAAATTAATAAATATATAATCAATAAATTAATACAAAGACACAAAAACTTGTGCAAATCCAGGCAGAGTCAACAAGGACAAAAGTTCACAGAGAGAAAGACAAACATCCAAGTGAAAACACAGACTGAGGTCAAAATTCCAGCAAACAATAATATCCAAGGCAAAAACAGGGCAAAATCCAAAAACAGGCAAAAAGGTCAAGATACCAGTAAAGACTGTAAGCAGAATTGCTTAAAAAACATAAAGAGAAATCACAAGTTTTAGCAAAAACCTGTGCTCCTCTGCAGCTTAAAAAGCTGCCCTGAGGATAAGTATGAAGTGATACAGACCCACTTTGGCCACCAGAGGGAGCCAAAGCCTCTCTTACGGCAGCATATTTGTGACAGAGCTCAATATGTTAAACAGTAAAGTTTCTGACATAAATTGCACTCAGAAAGTTTTTAGCTCGACAGAATTGCCGATTTACACCAAGTTTGGACCTTTTGATCAGAGTGCTATTCTAAACAATCCTGTCAAGTTTAAACCAAATTTAAAACAGTATGCCTGACTTGTAGCTATACAGCTTCATCAGACTGGTCTCAAACTTATTTATTGGCTTATTGCAGCAAAAAAACAATAAAAAAAAGTCAACATTTTTTGATAATTATTTACTTTCAGGGTCTAAAGATTGTTTCAAGACCAAGTTTGAGACAATTGGACCAAAATTCGGGGACCAGTTTGTTAATTTAGGTTTTCAAACAAGCCATGCATTTTTTGACAACACATGTAATTGAAAAGTTGTTAAGGTAAATGCAGTGCATCATATAGGTTAAATTGCATATGCTCAACAATGACATATAACTGATTTAATTGCTATTTTCTGTAATAGCGCCCCCTGAAGGCCAATTTTCTGAAACTTGACTGGTCATTAGACATCCCCTACATGGACATACCATTCAAGTGTCATGACGATCAGTCAACGTTAAGCCTGTCAAATGCTTAATTTGCACTAAATGGCTAATTGCGGCCATAAATTAAGAGCGATCAAATAGGCCATGAGAGTCCACTTATAACATGTGTCAAAGAAGCAGAATGCCAAATTTCAGATCAATCGCATGTATGGATACTGAGAAACTAAAAATTTGCATTTATAGCGCCACCTAGTGACATAATTGCGCCAAAACTGAAAACCTTCCTCAGAATCATGTCTAGCATAACTGTGTCAAGTCTCATTTTGATTGGCCAAAGCATTGAGGAGCTACAGGTGTATAACCAAAAAGGGTTAATTATCATATGGGAGCCACCTTGTGCATGCATGTCAAAATATTTTTTATAATTATTAATGTTCACAGTCTGCTGAATGGATTGACACCTAATATGTGAAGATAAACTCGACTAGTTCGCTAATTAGTTGTTGCATATTATGCTAATTAGTGAAAAATCAAAGGGGCAGAGCTCCATAGTCCCAGCGGCAAATTTGTTCATCTCAATGCAAGAAATCATTAAAGAAAAGTCATGTCAAACCTTTTGGTTTAGGAGATACAAAGCAAAACGCTTTTGCCTTCGCTATAGCGCCACCTGGAGGCCGAACAGGCCCATATTTTGTGCCCGAGTAGTGGGAGGGACTACTATATACAGTATAGACAAAGTTTCAAGTCTCTACGACTTACGGTTTGGTCTGGCCAACTCGTTTTAGGGCAGAATCAGAATAATGTAGAAGAAGAAAAAGAAGAAAAACCCTAACAGTTTCAAGAGGGTCCTACGCACATGCATGCTTGGACCCTAAAAACCCTAATGATTTCAAGAGGGTCCTATGCACATGGGTGATATAATTGCTCTTTAGTCAAAGTATACTATATAAACTTTCTTTACACTGTATTCTATATAAACTATAACTTAATAAAAAAAAAAAAATGTGAGCAGTGGTGGCCTAGTGGTTAGGACACTGCCTTTGCAACCTGAAGGTCTCAGGTTTGAGTCCTGGCCTGGGCACTACTGAGGTACCCTTGAGCAAGGTAACGTCCTGCTACACTGTTCCCCGGGCACTGTTGGTAGCTACCCACTGCTCCATGTGTGATGGGTTAAATGCAGAGGTCACATTTTGTTGTGGTGCTTAAGTGTGTTCACAATGACAAAGAGTCACTTTTTTTAAGGCCTTAAGTCTGATCAACATTCTCCGTTCTGCCACTGTCTCTAGGGAGTCAAGCCCCACTCCCACAGAACCAGCCTTCTGGATCAGTTTGTTGAGCCTCTTGGTGTCTGACACCTTAAACCCCAGCGGGCTACAGCGTAGAAGATGGCGTTGGCCCCACAGAATCAAAAAAGATTCCCAGAAAAAAGATTCCTTTAATTATCTGAGTCTTTTCATAGGAAGCACAGCCTAGTTTGATCTTTTTTACATGTGGTCAGTGAGTTCTTAGACCAGTTCAACTTATGTGCACTCGCAGGTACTTGTAGTCCTGAACAATCTACACATCCACTCCCCTGATGGACAGGGTGGTGATTGGAGACTGTAATCTTCTCAGGTCCACCACAAGTTGGTTTTGCTGATGTTAAGCTGCAGCTGATTCAGCTAGCAACTCTACGTCAATAGCAGGATTATTGCTTTGCTCAAAAGCCTGTTGTATACAATCAAGTACATGTCTTTTGGCCTCTGGTGGATGATTTGTGTACTACAGGCAGCAACAGTCCAGTCAAGTCAATAGTCAAAGTGCAATTAAAAAAAAAATGTATGTTTCAAAATAAGACTTTACTGCAGTGAACCAGCTGATAACTAGTTTATCATTAAATATTTTATAGAAATAAAGGGGGTGAAAACAGGTATATCAAATATGATACTGTGGGTATATAAATGTGTGTTATGGGTCAGTATGTCATGATAAATAGTAGTATAAATAGTAATAAATAGAAGGACCATCTATAAAAATTTGATTTTACTTATTGGAACACGTGTACAATGGGGAGGTTTTTTTTATGAAATACAAAAATAAGTTGGCAAGATTAGAAATAAGTGTAAGAATTATAGAGAAAATGTAATTATAGGTCGCCTTAGAATAGGACACACAGGTCTAAAAAAAAAACTCTGTACACAATAGGTAAGCATCCAACAGGGATGTATGTGCAATGCAGCCAACCTGAAGCACTGCAGCATGTTAATATGGATTGTGACACATATGTATTGGAGAGGAAAAGGCTGAGAGAGAAATGCAAAGAGGCTAATGTACATTTTGCACTGGAAAATCTTCTTGGGGAAAATTTAAGACCTTCATATAGGAGTTTAATAAAATTCTTAAAAGTTCAAAGATATAGGACTGAAAGTGAGAATATAAGATACTGGGAGGTGGTAGGTTTTTTTTCCCTGCCAGTCTACTGTTCTATACTCCATTCCAGTTGATGGCAGTAATACACCATTAAGGTATGCCAATCCCCCAAAACACCAAAGGAGATAAAGATTCACAGACAAGGATTCAGAAATCGGTAGCAGTAGCCCTTATATCGCTAAAGAAGGAAGATTGTTTGCGTTTGTCTGTACGTTATTCATTCCTGTTTTATGTGTTAATTTGATTTATTTTGAGTGCTTATTTCCCATCTGCCTCTGGTTTGTTAGGTGTGAAGTTCTCTGATAAGACCAACGAAAGCTTATTTATAAGCCTCGTATTTTGTCATCACTGGGTTTTTATCTCGATATTGTTTCAGGTAGGTAGGCAGAACCAGAGCCCAGTCAGTTTTATTAGACAAGGTGCCTTTGAATGGACAGATAGACAGAGCTTTTAGATTTTATTTACAATAGTCGCAATTTCTCGGTTGTTTACTCTCCAGCTGATGAATAAATGTGCTAAACCTTGCAGCTAGCACGACTAGCATTGCACGCTAGTTGATGTTATGCAATGTTAATTGAAATTAACCTTTAACATCGTTTTGCATTTTTTTTTGCTTAACATTTTTACAGCAGCAAACAGATTTAGATCCGTACTTATGTGACCTTAATGTAAATTAATAAATCTCGTTGCAAAGGCATCCACTACTCTAGAACTGATGAAAAGGCACCGCTGGCTATTCGTGAATGTTTTGCTTTTGGCTTAACTGAACGCTACGGGGATTAGAAAACATATCTTCTGTTTTTTTCCCAGGTTTAATCAGAGTTCACAATAATGCACAAAGTTAAAACAGAGATGATCCATTGCCTGGCATGCAGTACCATTCAGTCAATTCCCAGTCGTTGTGTAGCTAGCATTTATCATTACAAACTTTTTGCTAAAAGACACAGACTAAGAAGTCTCATGTTTTAACATAAACTAACTGTGTATACTAGACTGAGATTAGGTCCTTAAACGTTTTCTCTAATTAGAAATTGACACACGCTGTTTAGCTAAATGGTTAAATGTAGGTTACTGAACATTTGTTTCTGTTTTTCTTTAGTGCTAATGACCAAAAAAACCTGTTCTGTAGTTGGCCTGAATGTGGTTTTAGAAATTTGCTTCTCCTTGTAAAGGCACTAGGTGTCAATAAGGGCCCCTCTTATTAAGTTATTTCTTGTATATTATTACAACCTGAATTTCATAAGGTTTTTTTTTTTTAAACAAAAAAATAGAAAACGTTTGAAATATTTTCCTTTCTTATACTTAATTGTGGTATAATGATTTACTTAAAGTATTTTCTCTTATCTTCACTTTTCTGTTTTCCTCTTTTTTGCAGTTAAAGATGAGTGAAGTGGAGCTTTCATGTCTGGCCTATGTGAAAATGTTCCTGCATGCCAGCCTGTTTCCTCGCTGTAGTGTGAATGGACTGCTGTTATCTTCCCGTGTAGCAGAGGGCACTGTTTGTGTTACAGACTGTGTTCCTCTGCTTCATTCCCATCTACCTCTGGCTCTCATCACGCAGCTAGCACTTACACAGGTGCGCAAACTTATCTAATTATTTTTGCCCATAAACTTTTAGCTTTTGTCAAGTCCTCATTCTTTTAACAGTGTGTGTGCAAATGGGTCGAGTCAAGTAGACTTTTATTGTCATTTCAACCAAATACAGTTTACACAGTGAAACGAAACGGCGTTCTTCCAGGACCATGGCACTACATGAAACACAGGACCACAAACACTACACAACTGACAACATAAAGCGGAGTGATTGAGTGAGTGAGTTGACATTCCCTAAGTGTTTAAGAACCTTATTCCCTTGATGGATGAAACTATTGCACATTCTGGTAGTGAAGGCCTGAATACTTTGGTACCTTCTTCCAGATGGCAGGCGGGTCATCCACATGCTGGTGGCTTTGCGGATACAGCGCGTGGTGTAAATGTCCGTGATGGAGGGGAGAGAGACTCTGATGATCTTTTCAGCTGACCTAACTATCCGCTGCAGGGCCTTGTGTTCCATGACCGTGCAATTCCCAAACCAGACAGTGATGCAGAGAGTGGTCACTTGTGGTTCTCCTAAAGTCAACAACCATCTCCTTTGTTGTGTCAATGTTCAGAGACCAGTTGTTAACTTTGCACCAGTAAGCACCCTACAAGGAAAATTGTCTGGTCCAGCAGCTTTTCATGGGTTGACTCGAGTTCCATGAGTTTTCCTCTATAAGCTGTGGTCAGACACAGTACCTGGTCATTGGGAGGAGGGCTGGTCTTATTCGCTGCCACATTGTTCAGTACCTCAAGCCATGTGTAGAAGTTGTTCAGCACATCTGGAAGGGGGGCATCACTGTCACAGGCTGGAGTGTTGTCCTGTTAGCCTGGATGCCCTACAATAGTGCCCTGTGTGTCACCATTGTCATGGAAGTGGCTGTGGATCCTCTGGGCTTGTGCCTTATTAAAGTTCTGCCTACTCAACTAATGTCTTCATAGTTGTTTGTGTGCTAATGGTGCCATGTTCAAGTCTGTATTTAGATTTTTTTCTTTAAGTTTTTTTTTTCTGGCAGACTAGGCACAGGAAGTGCATTCCTCAGAGTCCAAAATTAGCACACGTCGCTCCCCAAATGTGAGTATAAATCTGTTTGCAAAAAATTAATTACCCAATCACCAAATCAATTATATATACCAAATCAGTTACATCGTACACTATTACTATATACTGTGCAAACTGCTGTATGAAACTACTGTGCTGTATCATGTGAGTGAGTATTGCACCAATAATTGCACATGGAAGGAGTAGTATATTGCACTTCCCAGAAAATTATAGTAAGTCTGTGTGGTATGTAATGTAATATATACATATACACAGTAAAATGCAGCAGCAGACCAGATAAAATGTACAATAAATGTAGTGTACAATACATACAATATATTATGAACCTAATAAGTGGTAACAGCTGGCCTATGTGAAAATGTTCCTGCATGCCAGCCTGTTTCCTCGCTGTAGTGTGAATGGACTGCTGTTATCTTCCCGTGTCCAACTGTAAGTACAGTTGAAGCCAAAATTATTAGCCCCCCTTAAGAAATTAGACAATACTCTTAATTTCTCCATGAAAATGGGAAAACAATGGGAAACAAATTTACTATAAAAACAATGTCCACTATGTTTAATTGGGATATTTCATTGATACACAGAGTTATAATAAGAAAGGGCAAAAATATTAGCCCCCTGGCCGTTAATAGTCAAAAGTTTACCCTTTCTGAGGAATTTTGGCCCATTCTTCCATTGCAAATTGTTCTAGCTGGTCCAAATTGCACGCTTTCTGAGCATGGACATTCACTTTAAGCATCCACCCCAGATTCTCAATAGGATTGAGGTCTGAGCTCTGTGTGGGCCACTCCAGGATATGCTTTGGGTCATTGTCTTGTTGGAAGACCCAGCGAAGACCTAAGCCTAGACTACGAGCAGATTTCTGCATATTCTCCCTCAAAATGTCAACATAATTTCCTTTTTTCATGATGCCATGCACCTAAACAAGGCTCCCAGTGCCTAAGGCTGCAAAACAGCCCAACATTATGATGCTCCCACCACCATGCTTAGCTGTGGGAACTGTTTTCCTAGGGTTGAAGGCCTCCCCCTTTTTTGCCAAACACAATCAACATCCATGTGCCCAAACAGTTCCAGTTTACTCTCATCAGACCAAAGCACAGACTTCCAAAACTCATCTTTACCTTTCAAATGTTCACGGTCAAACCTCAGTCGGGCTGTGATGTGTGATGTCTCTTTGAGTAAAGGGGTTCTTCTGGGACAATAGCCCTGAAGCCCACCACGATGAAGAGCCCCTACAACTGTGTTCCTTGAAACATCAACTCCAGAAGAGGCCAGGTCAGCAACAATCATCTTTGCAGATGTCCAGGGCTCCTTGCTGACATCTCTGACTATTTTTCTCTCCAGAGTTCTTGAAATCTTGCGCTTATGGCCACAGCCAGGTTTATTTCTTACAGAATTTGTCTCCTTGTACTTAGCAATGATGCAACATAAAGCACTTCTACACACTGTGAATCGCTTGGAAATGGCAGTGTAGCCTTCCCCCTTATCATGAGCATCTACGATCTTCTTTCTGAGCTCCAGACTGATTTCTTTTGTCTTTGGCATGGTGAGTAATAGTACCTCTTGTGTTCAAGTGCCCTGCTCCTTAGAGTCTTTTTATGCTGATTGAATGTTGTTAGGAAGCCAGTTGACTGCACAGGTGTGGTTTCAATGCTGATAGGTTAATTACTGTAGGTGTTTTTTAAAGCAAACATTAACATGGGGCTAATATTTTTGACCACCCAATTTTTTACCTTAATTGATATAAAGCAAGCCTGAAAATGCATACAAAAGATATCAAAAGCTACTAAATAACACTGGTGAGTGATTATATCAAGTTTTATCAATGCTGCAAACATTGGGTTTAGGAAAATATGTGTGTTTGGGGGGGGGTTTGGCCTCAACTGTAAGGGAGATTCAGGAGGAGGAGTTGCAGAGTGATTGCTGTAGGGGGGAGGGATTTTCTGTGGCGTTCAGTGGAGCACTTTAGGCTAGTCAGTCTACAGCTAAAAGTGCTCCTCTGTCAAACCACGACATTGTGCAGGGGGTGATCAGCATTTTCAATAATGATCTTAAGTCTGGTGAACATTCTCAGGTCTGCAACTGTCTCCAAGGAGTTGAGTTCCACTCCCACCACAGAACCATCCTTTTGATTCAGATTGTTGAGCCTCTGGGTGTCTGCCACCATCATGCTGCCATCCCAGCAGGCCACAGCGTAGATGGCTGGCCACCACAGACTCATAAAAGATCCACAGCATGGTGTTACAGACCTTAAATGATCTGAGTCTTCGTAGGAAATACAGCCTACTCTGACCCTTTTTATATGTGGCCAGTGAGTTCTTAGACCAGTTCAACTTACTGGCTATGTGCACTCCCAGATACTTGTAGTCCAGAACAATCTACACATCCTCTCCCCCCGATGGACAGGGGGGTGACTGGAGACTGTGATCTTCTCAGGTCAACCACCAGCTCTTTGGTTTTGCTGATGTTAAGCTGCTGATTTAGCTCACACAAGTCAACAAAAGCATCCACAACCCTCCTGTATTCAGTCCCATCACCATTCCTGATACTTCCCACTACAGCGGAGTCATCTCAGAATGTCTGCAGATGGCAACCTGTGGTCTGTGGTGTAAAGGGTGAACAGGAACGGAGACAAAACTCTCCTTTGTGGAGCTTCAGTGCTGCACAGCACTGTCAGACACACAGCCCTGTACTGTGTACACATGCTGTGGCCTAGCAGTCAGGTAGTCCATAATCCACTTGACTAAGGGAGCATCTATCTTGCATTGCAGATAGTTTGTTCCCCAGCCGGGCTGGCTGGATGGTATTAAAGGCACTTGAGAACTCCAAGAACATGATCCTTAGGGTACTACCTGGCTTTTTGAGGTGACTGTAGGCCCGATGTAACAGGTAGATAATGGCATCTTCCACCCTAACCCTTTCCTGCTAGAGGAACTGAAGGGGATCTAATGCAGGTCTAACCATGAGACGTATTCTGTTTACTTTCAGTCTCTTAAATACCTTCATGTTGTGTGAGGTGAATGCCACAGGCCTGTAGTCAGATGGGGCACTAAAACGCGCCTTCTTCGGTACAGGAACCAAACAAGATGTTTTCCACAGCACTGGCACCTTTTGGATGCTTAGGCTCATGTTGAAGATCCTGAGTAATATTCCACCGAGCTGTGTTATTGCACCTGTGGACTGATGCCATCGGGACCAACTGCTTTAGAAGAGTGGAGTCTGTGTAGTTCTCTTATGACTTGACCCGAAGTCATAGTAATGGTCCAGAATGGTCTGCAGGTGTCGATGTTGTGGTCAGAAAAGAGGATGGAGCTGGTTTCAGCAGGTAAAGAGGATAGCAAATATGAAGGGTGGGGGAGGAAGCAGTAAGCAGACCGGATGGCCCTTTCAGCCATTGTTGTGGCGCTACAGGACAAATTAACCTGTGGCCTGGTGTCAAACCTGTTAAAAAAGAAGTTAAACTCATTGGCCTTCTCTCTGTCACCCACAATCCGCTGGTAGCTGGATTTAAAGCCAGTGATGGTCTTCATGCCACACCTATCTGGTGTTGTTCTGAGTAGGCCTACTTCACTAAAGCACATAAGCTGATTGACATTTTGCAATTCTTTCATTGACTCTATTAAATCAGTTTAATTGCTGTCCATCTTTGCAAAAGCTTAACGCAAGAGACGTGATGACAATTTTTTGGTAGAGGACACTGAGGCTGCATCTTAGTAGTTAAATGATGCTTTTTAAGAAGCTGGGTTGGGTGCTGCACATTTTCTCATTAAGTCCATCTTACATGTAAAGCAGTAAAAATATATCAACTGGGAATCTCTAAACAAAATGAAACAAAACTACGATCCCATGATGACAAGATTCAGTCTGGGTCTAAAACTGCAGCCATACTTAATGATGTGTTAAAATAGTTCAACCTCAAAAAAGAGGTGGTTGGCTGTATGAAAAACCCAAAATAAAAAATAAAGTAGTGATTTCTAAATTTACTTTGACTTGTATTTCATTGCAGACAATATGAACACAAAATGTCATGTTTTGTCTGGTCAACTTCATTTCATTTGTAAATATTAATCATTTCTGATCATTCAGAGGAACATTATTTTTTGTATTTCGATCATTTTCTCACGTATTTGTTGGCAAACTGGTGTTTCTCAGCCCATCTTTGCTCCTAAAGGACTAGACCTTTCTTGGATGCTGCTTTTGTACCAAATAATAATTACAATCATCTGTTGACATCTGTTTCAAATCACATCATTATTTAACCAATTTACCTCATTACAAGCCCTACATTGCTCCTGTCCCAACTTTTTTTGGAGTGTGTTGCAGGTCTGAATGATCAGAAATGATGTATATTTACAAATGAAATGAAGTTGACCAGACAAAACATGACATATTTTGTCTTCATATTGTCTGCAAAGTAAATTTAGAACTCACTACTTTTTTTGTGTGTGTGTTTTCCATACCATCCCAACTTTTTGTGATTTGGGGTTGTACACATTCAATAGAAATCCATTCAGTAATGCTCTAGAGAAAGTATAGATAGTACAGGAAAGGTGTGTTTGACTGAACCTTTGGTTCTTTTATATCCAATACTTTTACCAATTAACCTGCTTATTGTAGAATGTTTCTGGTGTAAATTGAATATTCTATAAACTTTATACTTATTTTGCACATCCCTACGTTTTTTAGTGCATTGCAGTCATCAAATGTGTTTATATTTACAAAATGCAATCAGACTGGTGAGTAAACCACTAAAAGCACTCTCACTTTTTACTCTTGTTGGTTAAATTAAAGATAATGTTCAAATTGCAGGTTTTCCTTTTTTATTGTATTTTAAAAATCAGTTTTGTATGAAATGGTAAAGTTCACCTTTATAATTAAGATATCCTAATGGTCTTTTTTCTTTTTTTTTTTGCAGGTAGATGTATGGTGTGCACAAACGCAGCAGAGGATCGTGGGATATTATCAGGCTAACGCATGTATATCAGACTGCAGGTACCCCCCTCAGTTATTTTTTGATTGCATTTATTTCCTGAATATAGAACAGTAAAGAGTAAAATGACATACATTAGGTAGACCGCTGGAAATTAGAAGCAATGAAAGGTGATCAATTGATGACAATATTTGGAGGAAACTGCTTTTCGTCTGGTCTGGTTACAAAATCCCCATAACACTGCCAAGTGCTGATTTGGCAGGTAATGGCCGGTATTATCTACATGAAAACATATTTAAAGTTACCTTCTTATGATACTTACATGTCATTACCTTAATTATGCAACACAATACCTACATAAACTGGAGGCATTTTAGAATCGAGCACTATGTTCTACTGAAATAAAATCTGCACATTAAGCAGGCTAAATGGTAGGAGGTGAGTAATCATAATTGGGTATAAAAGTAGCATCCATCAAAGGCTCAGTGTTTTTTTTGTTATAAAAGGAAAATGGTAGTGGGCCTAAAATTGAGCCTTGTGGAACACCCAACTTTAGTAAGTTTAGAGAAGTCACAGTTTATATCTGCGAACTGATAGTGGTTATTCAGATAAGACCTAAACCAGGAATGGGCCGTTACCTTAATTCCAACATTTTCTAATCTGTCAAGGAGGAGCAAAACAAGTAAGTAGATGCAGCCCTGATCAAATGTAAGAAAGTCATTTACTCTCTTTACCAGTGCAGTCTCTGTACTATGATGAGGCCTAAACCCTGACTGGAACATTGTGTGAATGTTGTTGAGTTTCGAGGTTCCATTTTTTAAAAAGGGATTTTAAAAATTTGTCTTAGATTTCTGTCTGTGATCTTTGAGTCCCTAGGCATTGCCTAAGAAACCAGGGGTCTTCAACACATTGCTCAAACCTATGAAGAAGGCCAATGTAGTGACAGAGGCCTTGTTTAAAGTGGCGCACATTTTAACAAAGCACAAAAAGCCGTTTACCGATGGCGGGATTGTAAAGCAGGCTATTACCGTGGTTGCTGAAACGTTATTCGGGGACCATACAAGTAAGACAGACATTTTGTCCGCTATTGCTGGTGTAAAACTTGGTGCAAATAGTGTCTGCGCCTGCGGTAAAACGGCTGGAATTGGACATACAAATGGTTTTCTATTCAGTGTGATTAGTCTGTTGACTCCAGTGATACAGCCCAACTGGCTGTTTTCAGTGAGATGGTGTTTGTTGACTTAGAGTTTTTGACCTTACTTTCACTGAAAACTACAGCCAAGGGGGGGTGATATTTACAATGCAGTGAAAGAAATTTTTGTAGAAAAAAGATTCCTGTTGACAGAGCACCTGCTATGACAGGTAGTCCCTCAGGATTTCTATTTCACGCTGCAAAGCGGACCCAGACATTCTTGAGTTTCTGAACTATCATTGCATCATTCACCAACAGGCTATATGTGCAAAAGTTATGGAATTTGAACATGTCATGGAGCCTGTTAAGATCATCAACTCCAAGGCAAAGCAACACCAGGGCACAGCATTCTCTGATCTCACGCTGGGTAGTTATCCTAGTCCTTAGCTCATCCAGCTTGTTTTCTAGTCAACAGCATTGGCTAGCAGCAGACAAGGTAGTGTCAGGCTTGTAGCCCTAGCCTTTAGCCTAGCATGTAGCCCACCTTTCTTGCCACACTTCCAACTTGGCCGCTGTTCTACTCCAGCAAGGTTGTTGTTGCTGGACCTTGCTAGGTGGAGTCCATAAAGTCCAAACAAAGCAGAAATTCAGATGTGGAACCATATGCTCTGTTCAGATGAGTCCACATTTCCACTTTTTTGCAGAAAAAATGGGTGTTGTGGTCTCCAGATGCAGATGATCCAGATTATTAGCAGCAAAATGTGCAAAGTCATCATTTGTGATTGTATGGGGGTGAATCAGTGCCCATGGAATGGGTGAGTTGCGTTTGTGTAAAGGTACATTGCATGTATTAGGATTTTGTGACACACATTAGGAGTGACATGTTGCCGTCAAGGTGCTGTCTTGTCCCAGGACTACCATGCAGACCACATTCTGCACAGGCTACAACAAAGAGGCTTAGTTTTGTGCGTGCATGTGCGCGCGTGTAAGTGTGCGTGCGTGCGCTGGATGTCCAGATCTATCTCCTATTGAAAATTTTTTAGTCATTTATTTCCAGATTGTAGATTTGAGTGAAGTAAAAACAAGTATTTAGATACTTTTTTTGTAATTTAATACTTTTGGGATTTATAGATCACCTTTTAAACATCCATGTCTTTTGGTGCTGATAACGGGTAAACATTTAGAGTTTAAACAGTTATATATCATATATAGTTCTCAAATGCATTGTCATATTTCTGACATTGTCACATTTTTGAATTGCTAGATCACATTTGCAAGATTGTTGAAACTTTATTTGTGATCTTGTTTGCCTCAGTTCATTTTTGAAGCTCTGATTTAGCTATGTGAAATATTGATGGGGCTATGCATTTTTTGGAGGTGTTCTACCTTGTTTTGTAGTTTTTGCTTTAGCCATAGGCTAAAAAATGGGGGGAGGGAGTGTTCTTAAAGATGAAGTAGCAAAGTTGGGGGGAAAAACTGAGTTAAACTAAAGATAGCTAGATCAGTAAAGATACAAAGATGAGGAAGAGTACAGTAAAGATACATTTTATATGGAACTGTAAGGATTAACAACATTAGAAAAGGTTAGAACTGCATATTACATAAAGACTAACAAAATGAAATTCATGCAAACTTATTTGCATGAAATGTTCAAATAAGATTTCCAGTGTTTTCACTGGTCAACTTGGATGTATTTTGCAAATATCAACAAATCTGATGCCTGTGACACACTCAAAAAATGGTGGGACATGGCATGTTTACCATTATGCTATATCGCATTTTCTTGTTCTTACACTTAATCATTCTGAAACTGAGGAGGCTAACTGTTCCAGTGCTAGTAGAATTCCAAGTAGAATTTTTGCCCTTTTTTGGTGTTTGATTCAAGACTTTAGCCACTTAACTGTCTGTGGTGGCTGTTGTCCGTTCTTCTCCTCAATATGAGACAGTTCTGGACTGCTGGCAGGCTAGTCAAGCACACTCAGTCTGTGTCTACAAATACATGCTGTTGTAGTGCATGCAGAATTAGTCCTGGCATTTCCTGAACCTTTTCACAATGTTATGTACTGTAGATGATGAAAGACCTCAATTCTTTGAAATCTTGTGTTGATAAACATGCTTTTTGAACTGACAGAAAACTCCCATAAAGTTTAGCACAAAGTGGTGAGACACGACAGTCTTTCCTTGCAGCAGCTGAGCCTTTGGTGGATAATTTAAATATAAAAAAACATTCCATTATTAGGCAAATTGAGTTCCTGAAGATTAATTTTATTGTTGAACAATGTTCTCATTCAATTCAAAATGTTATTAAACTTTAAACCTAACTGTTTAACAAAGAAAAAGTAAAATCTCTGCTTTTTGGGAAATATATAAGTGGTCACAATTATTAGACAGCTGTTACTATGCAAAAATATTAGGGAACTAAACATATAATTTTTCTGAGATAACTTGCTACTTTTCTATATTTTTAGAGTAAGTCTGACAAGTGACTGACAAATAGTCACTCTTTTCAATGACTGCCATGAGCCTTTCATCCATTGAGTCAGTCTGTCAGTTTCTTGATGTTTACGATCAGCTTTCACTGAAGCAGCAAACCGGAGCCTTTCAGCTACTGCTCAGAGTGGTGTATTGTCTCCCCTCACTGTAAATCTCATGTTTTAAGAAGGGCCCAAAAGTCCTCAATATGATTTTTTTAGATGAAAAGGCAGCCAGGTCATTATTTGGTCATCTTTGAGTAAAGAAGTGGAGTACTTGGATTAATGACAATGAGCCATGTTCTTGGCTTTCTTGAATGCCGCAGACTTGTTCCTACAGGAAGTGCAGAATTATTAAGCAAGTTGTATTTTTGAGGAATAATTTTATTATTGAACAACCATGTTCTCAATGAACCCAAAAAACTCATTAATATCAAAGCTGAATATTTTTGGAAGTAGTTT
>JBBPDA010135626.1:0-22297 GCA_037974385.1 Arnoldichthys spilopterus
TGTGATGGGTTAAATGCAGAGGTTGCATTTCGTTGTGGTGCTTGAGTGTGTTCACAATGACAAATAGTCACCTTCACCTTCACCTTCATGTATTAGCCTTAAGCTCAGTGGCTAAGCCAGCAGGCAGGGATCCCGCAGTGTTGCCAGATATAGCTGATGGTTTCTGGGCCAAAAACTTTTCAAAAACCTCTGAAAGGTACACAAAACCACCCAAAATATCTTTTCAATATTTGGTTCAATATGTTTACTGGCACAATTATTTACTGTGCCATATTTGAAAGTAGGCTAATGCACACCTACAACAACTAAAAACCAAACAACAACAAACTAGCGCTTGTCATGTGAAAGCAGCCCAAGAAAACGTTATAATCTGTTCACATCTCTACTCCTCTTGGCATAAGTACAAATATACTCAGAGTGCACTTAGTGCACCCACACACTGTTACAGTGTATATTTGGATAATTTTAAGGACTTTTAGATCATTATTTATGCACAAAATGAATAATTAATAATTAAAACCACAAATACCAGTGTTAGCTTTACTCACTTTAAAGGCTTTCTGGAAAGGCACCCTGTCTTTTGCTTCTTGGTTTCAGGGTGGTCTTTGAAATCCTCCAAGTGAGCGTGTTTGTCCCTGTTGCAGATTTTGCAGTGACCATGCCAACACTGTCATGTAAAGTCATGATGACTGACTGGATGTAGCACATAAAAGTCTTTTTCTAAACCATCCTAAATTTTGTGAGCCAGAAAATCAAATTTAAAACATCTCAGCTGGCCAGGTACAAGCCCAGTCTGACAACGCTCATACACAGGTTGTATGATGTGTGGGCATGATGCATTCTGGGTTTTATAGTGAGAGAATATGAAAACATGAAAAACTGTGAAGACTGAGAGATACAGTGTTGAACTACAGAATACTGCATAACATCAGATCAGGATGTATCTCCATTTTTGTCATTTTTTAGATTATTGCAGAATTTTAAAACAACTGCTGACATTTACATTATGTTAGAATTTTACAATGAATGAAAATTACTTTTTAAAAGTACACTTTCCATTAACCGCCATTATAAATCAAGAAAGTTGTCATGCTTGTCTTGTAAACTTGCTATTTTGGAAATACAAGGTTTTTGTCTGAGAGCAACAATATCTATATTTATGGAATTATGAGATATATAACTGTGGAGGTAAGAGGTGGCCTCAAAACTGTGCCTGGGCCCCTTCTTTGGGTCAAGTCCTGGACCGGGCACTACTGAGGTACCCTTGAGCAAGATACCATCCAGCTACACTGCTCCCCGGGCGCTGTTGATAGCTGCCCATTGCTCCACGTGTTCACGTGTAATGCAGAGGTCACATTTCGTTGTGGTACTTGAGTGTGTTCACAATGACAAATCGTCACTTTCACTTCACTTCACTTTGATTGCCAATCCAGGTGGACTCCATCAAAGGAGGGGCCAGGACACTTAAAAAGAGAGCTCTTGAATCACACAGAGAGAGACTCATGGAACAGCCAACAGAGCTCTCTAAAGACCAGAATTCAGCTCAGAGTAGAGTTGTCTTTGTTTCTCCATGTTCTGAACAGTCAGGGGTAAATAAATCTTCATTTTTGTCTTTGCATTTGCTGAATCAGTATGTCTCTGGGGTGGTGCAGTTTGTTCTGTGTGTCAATATTCAGCACCAAAGAGCCTAGGAGACCCCGCTGGTGTGTTTAAAGGAATCTCATATTGTTGACTGTGCTGTGTTAGAGAAAGCTGATGAGGATAAAAGTGCGTGGGCAGAGTTTTTCCTCCACATTAGCACTCATTTGCTAAGGAGTGGGTGAGTAAAGCACATGTTCTTAACCACAGTGGTCCTGTTTTAGCCTTGCAGGAGCTCACAGTACAAGCCCAAACAACAGAGCAAGACACAGAATAATACACAGATGACTGTGCTTGGAAAGAAGTCTTTAGCTTAGAGATACATGTTCCAAACCCCCAAATGATTCTGTTCGTGGATGTAGCATGATGCACTAAACTGTAAATTGGAATGTGTGTTAAAGTGTTGCGTTAAATTGCTTTTTTAAGAATAAGGACTTTGTAAAGCGTTTGATAAAGGTATATTAGCACTCAGGTGATGCTTACTTGCAGATACACTAGCACTGCCTGACTTGCATTCCACCATTCCTACATCAACTAATATTTCTCACCGCTACCATCTATAGGCGTTATTAACAAGCACAGAATAAAGAATCATTACTCACTGTCTCCCTCTAAAGGTGTTATTAACAAACTTTAAATAAAAAACTTACCGCCACCCTCGAAAGGCAATACTTAAACACATGTAATAACCAAACCTTACTCAGCACCACCTCCTAAAGGCATAATTAATGCACATCAAATAAACAAACATTACTCACAGATGCCCTCTAAAGGTGTTATTAACATTAAATAAACAAACATTACTTACAGACACCCTCTAAAGGTGTTAACCTCAAATAAACAAACATTACTCACATACGCCCTCTAAAGGTGTTATTAACATCAAATAAACAAACATTACTCACATACGCCCTCTAAAGGTGTTAACATCAAATAAACAAACATTACTTACAGGCGCCCTCTAAAGGTGTTAACATCAAATAAACAAACATTACTCACAGACGTCCTCTAAAGGTGTTTTTTAACATCAAATAAACAAATATTGCTCACAGACGCTCTTGAAAGATGTTATCGCACAACTGTATATTTTTCTTTCTTTTTCTAAGTTCCGATGTTTTCCAATGAGCATGTATTCTGCTTCCCTTTGTTGTTTATGTTCTTTAAAGGAGCCTCCATGTCCAGCCATATGAATTTTTTTATTATTATTCTTTATTTTATATTATTCTATTTTATTTGTTGTCTCTTTTTTTTTAGCATAAAACTATTGAATTCATAGAGATTGCGACACTTTCTGGTTCAGTTTCTGGTTTCTCACCACTGTGAGCAGTTCTGACTCAGTACACTCAGCACCAACTCATTCACACCAACCCATGTCTTCTTTCACATCTCTGTGTCATTATTGAACTGAACTTTGAAGTTTATTGGGAATTTCCCTTTAAATATCACATGATGATGCACTTTTCTCTGAGGATGCCAGAGTCTTTGAAATGACTCAGTTTTTGCTAAGATTCTGAGGTGGGTGCAGTCTTCACTCCTCACCTAGACTGACAGTGCTTTTGTCTAAGGGGCAAAATGTAAGGCAGCAGAATTTGTGCTGTGACAAATTTGGAAATGATTTCATGCAATGTGTGTGAAACAAGTGTTGATGCAGTGTTAATAAAATGTGGCATATTTGGGTTATAATTGGATCATTCTTTATCACTATGCAAGGAGTGACATTCTTTTATCTGGCAGAATTTCTTCATTTGTTCTTTGAGATTAACTAATTCTTTGAGATCACTGGACCTGTGTAGAGTTACAACCATAGGCCTAGTTTGTTCTAGGGATTTCTCAGTGTTTTTTTGAGGGACATTTTGTTTCCACCACTTTTTTATGAAATTGGTTGGTTTTGTCCCCACCAAACAAACACGTCCTAGACCACTCCCCCTTAACAAATTCCCCCAGTCCCTCACATAATTGCCACCTGAGCACTTATCATGACTGAGACCTGAGAACGTTTGCATTGAACCAAATATCTTTCACCATTAAAGGTCTCCACTGATTGTAATTGACTCCCAGTTAACTTTCAGTCCAGACAACAAGAGAAGAGCTACTATGGTTTAAAATGTTAATATGGCTGATCAGTGTATGTATGTGACAGTGACTTATTTGTTCTTATTTGTTGTTATATGGGCAGTGTAACAGTTTAGGTCAGTGATTTGGGGGGATGAGTTAGCTTGCGACGGTAGAAGCAAAAAGTCACATCCAGACTGTTACTGGGATTCTCAAAAATGCTGCCATTTATTATACACAAAAAAATTAAATACTCATTTTTTTAGCCAGGTGTACAGCTTTAACTTGATCATACATGAACGGAGAAATGAAGCTACACTGACCCTAAAGTCACCTTTCTTAAAGAGGGGGAAAAAGTGCAACACAATAAAATCAGCGCTGGCCATTCAGTCATAGCATGTACATCGCTTCACAAAAAAACGAAAACCGTGCGGGCTGATGCTGCTGCTCCTTTTACTCCAATATACTGACATACGGTATGTCTTAAAGGTATATTTCCTTATTATGACTGTAACAGCAGTGTGGCGGTTCAAGTCCCAGATCGGTACAAGTACTTCTGAGGTAAGCTTGAGCAAGGTATTGTCACCAAGCACTGTTCCCCGGGTGCTGCCCACATCAGCCATATATGTATATATGTATAGATACGTAGATAGATAGATAGATAGATAGATAGATAGATAGATAGATAGATAGATAGATAGATAGATAGAGATATTGATTCATTTAATTTATCTTATTATTTTTTATTATTGTATATTATAGTTTTATGTTTTCTACTCACTTCCTCACTGTAAAGCCTTTAAACTGTCATTTTTGTAGAAAATGTGCTATATAAGCTTACTATTATTAAAATGTATTATCATTATTATAAATGTCATCAAACATACACTGCTAAATCTGTATTTTGTATATTGTGTAGATGTATGTAGCTATATGTGTACTGATGTACCGTGCAATAGAAAGCTGATGTAATTGCAGTTAAAAAGCTAATAATAATGAATATATTAATAAATAAATACAGGATGCGCTGTAAGTATTGACATGAATATCGAAAGGGTGGATGTTGTGCAGAGAAATACAAGGTCTGTGTGTGTGTGCAAATAAATAGGCCTAGACGTCTCAGCTGAGGGCCTGATTTGTCGAAGAAGCTCCTCCTCATTCTCTTTGTGTTGGCCTTCAGGGAGCGGAAGCACTTTCCTGACTGCAACAGAGAGAAGAGGCCACTCAGATCCTTCATTATCATCCTGGCTGTGATCCAGCACCACGTGCCGTAGATAGACTGCAGATCAGGGAGCTTGGTTTGGATGGTACGCGCTGCTGATTGTACCACCCACCAAAGAACCTGCCTATCCTGCCTCGTGCTGTTCCCAACCCAGGCTGTGATGCTTCCCCATCAGGATGCTCTCGATGGCGCAGGTGTATTCAGTCTTTAGAAATCTTAGTGAAAGGGAAGAGGGGGGAAGCTGCATAAAGACTGTAAACAGCAGAGACGTTTTTACACATTTATGACTCTCATTTTTCTATTCATTTCAGTTTTTTTTCTATAACGCCTTTTACAGCTGATATTGTCGCAAAAAGCAGCTTGTGGTGATGGAGGTGAGGAAAAACTCCCTAAGCTGGAGGAAGAAACCTTCTTCTCCGATGGTCGACACTGGATAGCGCTAACAAACCATAGTCTCGTTTTATAAGGGTGGCATCAGTAATAATTTTAAGTAATTGAAGCAACAGGCCGTGTTTTGGCTAGAGGGGTGGGCCACATCTGAAGTACATGGAGATGGTATGTGGTAGTTAAACTAGTCTAAGTTCAGAGGATGGAAATACAATTCCATACAATTATGGAAGATCTGTTCAAAAGTACAAGCTGGCTGGAGACCACAGTAATGTCCTTTTTCTTCTGGTAAATGGCCATTGGTGGGATGATAATGCCCCCATAGTCACAGTGCTGCAGTGTAGACTCTTAGTTTCAGTGATAAAGGCCACTCATCTGGATTACTGTCAGAGCTGATTGACATAATCAATAATGCTTTCATGCTGAGGTTCTGCAGTATGTAGCAATGTGTGTGTGTGTGTGTGTGTGTATGAAATTCTCTGCTGGTCAGCTCCACTGTGTTTCTGGTGACGGTGAAACTGCTCTTCAGTTGCTATTACAAACACCCACATCTTCTATCCTCCGGTATCGTGGGTGGAAATACTGAACATTCGAGCTCTGGAATATTGTTGGAATAATTTCATAGGTCATCAACAAGAGGCTGTGAGTTTACATTCCAACTGAGAGTGTATTGCAGCCTCCTTTAGCAAGACTTGCCTCTATTTTTGTCCAATATGATCAACCAGGATCAGAACAAACTAGGGTCTGGAAGCTACCAGGTTTAGACTCAATCAAGATTGGAATCAATTGGTATGCAATGCCGATGAATCCAGTTTAGTTCCGTCTCCACCAAGTGTCATTCCAGTGTAGTACCCAACTTCATGCGTTAAAAACCAATCAGCTATAACATTAACACCACCTGTCTAATATTTATTACCCCCCCATGCTACTGAAACATGAGCAACATATCTCGCATATGCATATGAAGTACATGGAGATGGTCTGTGGTAGTTTAACTAGTCTGAAGCTGATGTTTAGGAAGCCCCAATGATGGTTGATCTGGTCAAAGATACAAAAGGGGCAGCCGTTCCTAGCGTGCAGGTGAGCTGCAATAACTGTCAGTCAAGTAAGTGGACCCTTAGGGCGTTGTTGTCCATATGGGGCCTCATTAGTACGAGTGAAAGGGTTCCAGTGATAAGAACTTTAACCAGAAATAGGATATCAGGATGGATCAGGCAGGTCCACACAACAGGGTGGGACAGGGTCACTAGTATCCCTGAAGTAGCATATGTAGTTTGACAGAGCGGGAGAACGACAGAGAGGGAACATAGATTGCTAGGGATGCTGACTGTTACGAATGATTAAGAACAATGTCCATCGTGTTCTGAGTATAAGCAGGAACTGCTTGAGGGGAACAAAAACTGAAATTTGATAAGACGAATCTCTCTCATTCCTGGTGGAAGTTGCAGCAGCTGGAAAGGTTCCAGGCGGCTTAAATCTCCCAAGTCTGAGTAAACTTGACTACAACATTAGCAAATAAAAATGGTTGGACGTAAAAGCCCACGTAGCAAAAACTGTCACCAAAATCAGAGTCATTTTTTTGTACAGTCCTTCAGTTCTTGGCGTCCAAGTTTGAGCCAGAGTGTTCTTTCTGTTTGAGGGATTTTTTCTTCTTTAGTCCAGGGCTGGGGCTATGTGTTAGCAAAGAGAGGCTCTAGTGGGATAATACTAAGTCATTCATTGTGTGTGTGTGTGTGTGTGTGTGTGTGTGTGTGTGTGTGTGTGTGTGTGTTTAAAAAGAGCAGAAACGTGTGTCTCTTCTGCAGCTCTTCAGTCTGAACACAAAACCAGTCAGAGCTGATTTCCCACTCAGGCCATTCCATCGATCGCCACACACACACACACACACACACACACACACCACACTCATCAGCGACGGATGCTTTTATTGACAGTTAAGGTTATCTGTGAGCGAACGAGATGAATTTCATGAAAAGAGACTCATAGCCGCACTGCATCTATCAGAAACGCTCTGGACAACACACGTGCGGAAATCGATGAGGAACCATCAGTCATGTGTGAAGCATGGGGAAGATGCGTATATGTGTGGGTATGTGTGTGTGTGCGGACTTTAGCTGGCCTGCTGTAAATGCCAAACAGTTCATGTTCAGTAATATTTACAAATTCTCTTGACTCTAGTTTGCATAATTAATTTTTAAAGACTGTATGAGATTACATTTAGCATATAAATATTAATGCACATTTCACAGGGAACTGCCTTAAAATCACATGTATCATTTAGCCTGGCAGCTGACCATCCTAAAGAGAGCGGCCTGGTGTCTGAGGCAGTGCATTATAAGCACTCAAAACATCATCAGGGCTTTTATTTGCCAAGTAGCTTCTCTGGCTCCACAGTCATCTGCACACATGCCATGCCATGCAATCGTTGCCTTTGTTTCTTTAACCACTTGACCAGTTGCACCTCACATTAAGGGCACTATGTTAACAATCCTAGCACACAGTCAAAAGCACATGGCACAGGTGTCCGATTACTTTTGCTAGTTTAACAGCAGGAAGAATGCTCTCTACATCAGACGTGTTCCTCAAATGTGTAGCACTTAGTCTCTTAACTAATCGTGAGTGTGTTTTGGATGTAAACCAATCAGATTGTTCTCTCCCCATCCCTTTAAAAGCCAGGTGAGCCTTGATGGATTACTGTTAGAATTGAAAGAACATTTTTCAGCTGAAGGAACAGTACTGTTTGTGCACAATGTGAAAGTATGCAGGCAGACCATCCATAGGAATAGTAAAATCCTATAAAAAAAAAAAACACATACACACACACACATATAATTATATATGTATAAAGTTATTAGAAATAAAAATAACTTTTTAAATAAATAAAAAACATTCCAGAATAAAAGGAGCGCTAATGTGTAAATTATAAAAGTAATATAATAGCTATAATTTTTTTTAAATTACGTTTTTTATTTTAATCATAGACATTATGATCCAGTTTTTATCATTATTATATTAATTTTATTATTTAATTTTAAAACTTTTACCTTTGTAATTGTGAAAAGTAAATGTAATGTAAATAAAAATTATGATAATAAATAATACTTATTTTTAAAAAACTCTGCTTTTAAGCTGCTTTTTAATATTGTTTCACGTTTAAATTTTTTCATTTATAATGTTTTGTGTGTTTGTGTGCTGTGTTTGTAAGAAGTAGAGCGTATGCAGTATCGCACATATCATTTTGGAAACTCTTAAAAAGTGACTATTGACTTAAAACCAGGTCTTTGCTGTTCTGTCGGGTCAGTCGACTGCCTCAAGACAGGAATATGCTAGCAATAAACCTCAACACACCTTTATAGACCAGCAAACCCACGAATGCACAAATGGGCACAAATGCATTTGCTACATAAACAATGTGAAAAGAAAATGACAGCAGTGTTCGTCTGAAACTAGCAAAGACCAGATGTTAGAAAAGGGGGGTAGGACTCATGAGTGTTTTGAGACGTAATAATTAAATGTGTGAAAATTTCAGAAGGTTTTCGGCTTGTCCAGAGCTGAAGTTTGATGCATTTCTCGCGCTACCAAACCATCTGTACTGCCACTTGCTTTAAAAACAAAATAAATTTAGCAGAAGTGGCAAATCGAGGTTAAAATTCTGCAATGTAGGTCAAGCGTTACATACACTGCACATTAACTGGACACACAAACACATCTGTAGGAGTATGAATATGACTTTTGGGCTGAGGTTCTTATTACAGAACACATCATCCTGGTAGATTTCAGCATACTCTGTTATTGCTGTGACATTTGAGAAGCACACAGACCTGGAGGGAAATGTGTGTCTGTATTTCTATAATGCATTTATGTACAGATTAATATAACACTAAATTTACGGTTCTTCCTGAACTCTGGAGATTTTTATTGCACGTAATCTGATTATATAACTGCTGCATTAAGGATTTACATTCAAGATTTAAGGAACCACATTCAAAAGCTGTTGAAAACCTCAGTCTACTCAGCTACTCAGTCTACTCAGACTACTCAGTCTATTCAAACTACTCAGACTACTCAGCTACTCAGTCTACTCAGACTACTCAGTCTATTCAAACTACTCAGACTACTCAGCTACTCAGCCAATTCAAACTACTCAGCTACTCAGTCTATTCAGACTACTCAGATTACTCAGTCTACTCAGACTACTCAGTCTATTCAAACTACTCAGACTACTCAGCTACTCAGTCTACTCAGCTATTCAGTCTACTCAGTTACTCAGTCTACTCAGTTACTCAGTCTATTCAGACTACTTGGACTACTCAGCTACTCAGTCTACTCTGTCTACTCAGTCTACTCACCTACTAAGTCTACTCAGTCTGCTCAGATTCAACAGTCTACTCAGTCTACTCTGTCTATTCAGCTACTCAGTCTACTCAGTCTACTCAGATTACTCAGTGTACTCTGTCTACTCAGCTACTCAGATTACTCAGTGTACTCTGTCTACTCAGCTACTCAGGCTACTCAGCTACTCAGGCTACTCAGCTACTCAGTCTACTCAGACTACTCAGACTACTTAGACTATTTAGTCTATTCAGAATACTCAGCTACTCTGTCTACTCAGACTACTCAGCTACTCAGTCTACTCAGACTACTAGTGGTTAGGACATTCCTGTTGGGTTGCAGGTTCAAGTCTCGGCCCGAGCACTACTGAGGTTCCCTTGAGCAAGGTACCGTCCCGCTACACTGCTCCCCGGGCGCTGCTGATAGCTGCCCACTGCTCGTCTGAGTCTGAGTAGTCTACTCACTCTATTCAGACTACTCAGCACCTCTCACTATTTACTGGTGCCTTCACTGTTATTAGGAATCAGTATTTTATTCCCTTAACAAAACTCTCTGCAGCATTACCAACAACACTTCCGATACCAGGCATAATGTTAACACCCATCACCACAAAGTAACGCTAGTAGCAGCAATTATCCTTCCGTAAATGCAGCTGACGGCGCCGCCTTTTTTATATTTTTGAAATAAATATTTAGATAATCCCCAAACGTAATATGCTTCAGTTTTTTATCATCCCTCATGAGGAAATAATAGGACACTTCTCTTTTCCTTTATATCTTTTATCCAGAACCCACAAATCTGGCATTCTCTATGGCAGGCATGGTTACCAGTAGCATCAAATCCGAAAAATTTGATCACAACCTGTCGACTAGAAGCCGAATCTTTGTGATTCTCTCACAGGATGGACTTTTTAAACTAGACCATGAACCTGGCAACCCGGTGGTGATTAAGCACCTGACTCTACATAACCATTTCTTATGTAGGTGCACACTTGCATTGTCCTGATCATAGCTTTCTTTTATTCAGGACTGGCATCACTCTGAATGGAGACTTCTCTCTGGCCTTTTAAATAATAATAATAATAATAATAATAATAATAATAATAAACACCTTTATTTATACAGCACATGTCATATTAGAAATGAAGCTCAAAGTCCTTAACAGTAAATAAATTGGACAAAATTGCAATATTAAAAAATTAAGCATTGAAGTATGCAATAAAAATACAGTTTAGTAAGTTAAACCCCATAGTTCATGGGGGTTTTTGTCCAGTCAGTTGTGCAGCCCGTATATTTGCACATGCCAACACAAACTGATGTACAAAACGGTACAAAAAGCTCATTTTTTCTAAAACCTTTTATGGCTTAATATGTTTACACTTTAACAGGCTGTGTAAAACTATCCAAGGTCATGTGTAAAAAAAAAAAAAAGATTTATTATCGGTAACAGTGAATAATTTGATTCCCCCAACATCCTTTACCTTCACAACTTAAGTTCATTTCTTCATGTTTAGTGCTTGATATGGTTCAACCTACTGGAACCCAGACATTACAGCAGCTCTTTCTGAGTGTAAACGTTTACTAGATACACACTAATTATATTTGGTGGACGTGTAAACTGCTGTGGTTTGGACAGTGCAGACTTTGAACATTGCATTGTTAGATCTTTTATTTAAACCTGGTTGAGAAAGACAACAGGGTGTTCTACACACAGGCCTGTTCATTCCAGCAGAACTACAGATGGAACAGTGACATCACATTCTGGAATTACATCATAGTAGGAGCATCAATCAGAAGCAATCAGAATCTGATCATTCTGGACCCAACACTGAACAGGAGAGGAGCTTTCCCCTAAAACTGACATTAAATCGAGCAATTTGTGCCAAAACGATGGAATCTAACCATCTTCAGTCAGATTTATGGCCAGCTGTGATTGATCAACTGATTTCTAGCATGGCTGCATTGACTTTGGATGACAGGAAACCCCTGAATACTGATAAAAACAGGGATGAACTAGTCACACCCATGGATGTGGACCACACCAAGGAGAAGGTTACATCTATGGAGGCTGAGATTGAACAGCTGATCTTAAAAATGGCATCACTAACGCTCGATGACGGCAAAACCCTGAATGTCAACCAAAATATGGTTGAAGCAGTCACACCCATGGACGTGGACCACACCAAGGAGAAGGTTACATCTATGGAGGCTGAGATTGAAGAGCTGATTTTAAAAATGGCGTCACTAACGCTCGATGACAGCAAAACCCTGAATGTCAACCAAAACATGGTTGAAGCAGTCACACCCATGGACGTGGACCACACCAAGGAGAAGGTTACATCTATGGAGGCTGAGATTGAACAGCTAACTTTAAAAATGGCGTCACTAACGCTCGATGACGGTAAAACAAAACAAAATCAAGTTTGCCCGAACGACAAGGGGACTGAGCCCATGGAAATGGACCAGACGTGTCATCTATATTTAAATCTTTGACTGCACGAACTCTTTATACTGTTTTCTCCTCTTCATTAATTTCCTCATTATATTAATAAACCAGCATCAAAACTCAAATTCTGTTTCTTGACTTGTCTAAATTGTCAAACTGCACATTGTGAATGTGATTTAGAACAGTGAGTGATAATTATGCACATTCCTTTGTTGAACCATGTTTAAATAGAGAGAAAGGTGATTAAACAGGTTCCTGCAGTTTAGAGAATATGATACAGTAAAGAAACACAATCTAACTCCCAGTGCCTGAGGAAGTGCAGCTGATCTTATTGAGTGTGTGGAGAAGGTACAGTATGTTCACTGTTGGGAGGCTGTTGGGACCACAGAGTGGTGAAACCGAGAGAGCACAACTGACCTCTTTCTCTCTCACTCTCCTTCTCCCTCTTTCTCTCTCTCCCTCTCATGCTCTCTGGGTGGTCTCTCATCTCCCCCAACACTCTATAACATAACCATAATCTATCTCTCGTTCTTGGACCTCCCTCTCCCATCTCTCAGAATAACTGTCACTTGTCTGGATGGAAAAAGTTGGTCCTCCCTCTCCTTCCATATCTCAGCATAATTGTCTTCTCTCTGGATGGAAAGGGTGGCCCTCCCTCTCCCCCTATCTCTCAGAATATCTGTTCCCTCTTTAGGTGTGTAAGGTGGTCCTCCATCTCCCCCATCTCTCAGCACCTCTCAGAGTGGGTATGATGGTCCTCCATCTCCCCCATCTCTCAGCATCTCTCAGGGTGGGTAGGGTGGTCCTCCATCTCCCCCATCTCTCAGCACCTCTCAGAGTGGGTAGGGTGGTCCTCCATCTCCCCCATCTCTCAGCATCTTTCAGGGTGGGTAGGGTGGTCCTCCATCTCTCCCATCTCTCAGCATCTCTCTGGTTGTGAAGGGTGGTCCTTTCTCCACCCATCTCTCAGCATACATGTCTTCTTTTTTTCTTGCCAGGTGGGTATAATGTTCCTCTTCCTTCCCATTAGTCAGCATAACTCTCCTCTCTCTGGGTTGGTAGGGTGGTCCCAAGCTGAGCTGGGTGATTACTTGTAGCTGCATCCGCCCCACAGCTTCATTGTTAAAGCTAAAGGAGAAAATCTCAGTCAACAAACGTTTTGTGGCTCATACCTGGGTGATTGGAGGTGGCTGGGTTCTGGTCAGGGTGAGTATTTGACAGCACCGGCTTCACTTTGGGGTGAAGGAGATTAGCTTTTAGAGCTAAAGCTAAGGGCAGGATTTCAGGACGGACCACATCCAATCCGACCCAAACCCTCCAGCTCAGAGAGGTCAGAGAGGAATCTCCCTGTAATCTGCTCAGAGTTTCCCCCTTAACTTCAAAAGTGCAAGCTGCTTGGTGAAAAAATAATAATGTCGATAAAATAATAAAATAAAAAAATAAAAATGAAATAAATGTGGGATCCAGGTGTTAAAAATGACAAAAATGTAGTAATTTTTTTTATAATCTAGTTTGACTTTGTTTGAGAAGTAAGCCTCTGCCACCAGAGTCACTTTGTGCATAATTTGTTTTATATAAATGTCTGTCATTGATGTTAGAGTTATTATTTTTGTCATTTTGTTATAAATTGAATGCTGATTTATGTGATTACACCATCACATATTCACATAAATCAGTTCAAGTAAAGAACCCACTCGTAGACAGACCTATCAGGATAGGTCCGTAATACGGGCTTCAGTCCTCATTTCTTGTCCATTTCTCCCTGTCTGTTTAGCCATGTGGTTGTTTGTTCATGTAGTTAAAGTGCTCCTCAGCCCTGTCCTAGTCTTGCCCACTCCTCAGCTGTTTCTAGTTCTATGTAACCACCCATGACCAGGTGTTCCTTGTTTTGCCGTGTATTTAAGCCCTCCTGTTTTAACATATCCTTGTCTGGTTTCTGTCATATCTACCCATTATATCTTGTCTATGTCAATGTCTAGGAGGTTGGTGCTTGATGCTTTTTTGGTCTTTGGGTCATTTTTAATATTTTTAAGGTTGTGAGTATTTTGGGGGTGTAAGCACTGCTGTATTCATTAAGCAGAACAGAGGTGTATTATATAAATGACCCCCTCTTTCAGAGACCAGAACACTTTCAGCCAGCTTTGGTCTTCAAAGTAAGAGTAAAGCACCATTATGGCATAAAGGGGGAGTTTACTGAAATTGACTAAAAATATTTTCCTGCAATATTTGGAGAAACTGTGGAATGTTTTTTTTTTATTTTCCTTTCTTGCATTTTCCTTTCTCTCTCTGCTCAGTATCGTTGTAATTCTGAGACATTATTCAAGACAAAAATATGCACCACAGCCAGTCACTACTGCAACGAAATAGTACATTTTACATGTTAAGTGCTTTAAATAAGCTTTATTAAATAAACAGTGCTTGTGGAAGAGCAGGAACCGTAGCTCACAATGAAAAGATTATTAAGATGCTCATAATGTTGTTGATTGTCAGGATGAACACTGTTTGAAATAGGTTCCCGTGCACTGTGTGTTCTGCCCCCTTTCTATCAGGGTCAGCATTCACTTTTTAAACCACGGGAGCTCTTCTGTGGGATCAGACCGGATGGGCTAGTCTTCACTCCACATATGCATCAATGAGCTATGGGTGGCCAGGACCCAGTTTTCTTTACCTGGATCAGTAGGTACTAACTACTGCATACCTGTAACCATTTACAAGACCTGCCAATCCGGAGATGCTCTGACTCAGTTGTCTAGTCATCACAATAAGGCCCCTGTCAAAGTGTCTCAGATCCTCATGCTCGTCCATTTTTCCTGCTTCCGGCACATAAACATCAAATATTTACTGTTCACTTGCAGCCTAATATACTATCTATAGATAGATAGTCAATGTTGTTCGCTTTAGTTGTTAGTGGTGTTAATGTTGTGGCTGATCAGTGTATAGATAGGTATAGAGTGAGAGAAAGAGAGAGAGAGTCTCTATAGTGTATCTAAATGGCAGTTGCTCTTTTGTCAGGAAAACTACTTCTCTGAACAAGTTTGGGACACTTGCCAGGCTCCAATGTCTCATTTGTGTTTGCTGTTGATAGTTACGTTGTCCCGGAGGTGTAGTATCTAAAATTAAATCACTCGTTCCTGCCACTGAGATCAAACACACTCACCTTTCTCATTAAACGCTATGCCATTGGTGATGAATGCAGCAGCAGATGGACGCTGGTGAACTAATATTTGACAATTTTCATCCCGTCGCCCAGGACAAAAACTCGGCTCAGAGCTCTGATCCATTTCTCTGAAAAAGGAGAAATTACAAATCTGTCGGTTCATTTAATCGCAACCTACGTGCGCCGCTCTCAGTGTGACACACATCCTTAATGCCGGAGATGCAGGGATAGGCCTTATTCACCTCCAACAAAAACCAATGATGTGAAATTCTTTCATAGGTTTAATACGTGCAATGAGTAAGATTTGGAGACCCCTCTGGTGGGGGTATGGAATTGCAAGCGAGAAGGAAGTGAGTGAGTTTAGTCATTTTTTGTCATTGTGAACACACCACAGCACAAAACACAGTGCACCACAACAAAATGTGACCTCTGTATTTGACCCATCCATGTAGGAGCAGTGGGCAGCTGATGTAAGCAATGCATGGGGAGCAGTGCTTGGGGATGGTACCTTGCTCACAGGTTCCTGGTACTGAACCAGCAAGGTCACAGGGGCAACTCCCTAAACACTGCCCCAAGTGAAGGTGAATTTTATGGGAAGGTGAGTGTCAGATAGACATGGAGTGCGTAAGAAAAATACAAAGGTGAACATGGCGTGGTGGATGAGAGTCCAAAACAGTGACGCTGACTGTGCAGATGAGCTACAGTCTCCACCAGCAAGGTGTTGCTGCAAAGATGCTTCTGGAAAAGTGGAAATGTATTATTTGCATGTGCGTGAAGGAAAGCACAGGCAGTATCAGTGTGTAAATACTGTCCCATTATAGGCGATGTCTATAAAAGGCGATGGGCAGAGAGTGAGACTGACACAGATGCATTACAAAACAAAGTGGAAGAGATTGAAGCTTAGTGTGGTGTAAAATCCCAAAACCTGACAAGCATTCCCAATCCTGCCGAGTGTGAGATAACTCACGGCAGAGATGCTCTTGTTCGCTTAATCACCGTCTGTGCACATACACGCACAGCTGAAGAACGGCAGCTAAAAAAACCTCACATTAAATCCTTCAATCACGCTAAAGAAAAATTCATATGGGACCCGAGTCTCAAAACAAATCACTTCACATCTTTCTCCTTTCGCTCTTTTCCTCCCTGTCTTTTTCTTTCTTTGTTTTTTACTCTATTTTGCTTTTTTTCTGTCCTTTTACCTTTTCCACCTGCTCATCCAACTCTAGCTGATCCTGAGCATCACGCTGCCTCTAATTACTTTTCTAATCACTTTAGTCTACATAAAATAGTCGTCTCACAAGCGCATGAGCTTCCAGCTTGCTGGGAAAGTAGACAACAAACGTACAGGTGGATCCAAAAAGCACTGTAGTGGGTAAAGAGGAAGAAGTGGAGTGATAATATAATGGTTTTTCAGAGATAACGAAGTGCAATTACTCAGCTTCAACAAAAATTCGTTTGTCCCATCAATCCTAAAGTACCATTATGAATACACTTGGTGAACGAGCAAACCTTTTTTAATTGATTTTTCTTGGGTTATTTTTAGAGAAACAGCTCTGAAAATGCTTCCTGCCTGTTTTCCCCATGAACGATGATTACCATAGGCCAATGAAGAGCAGGACATCGACTCTACATCTGTAAATGAGGAGAAAAAACAGAAGCAACACAAAGCAAGTGGTGACCATCAGGATCTTCTGCACTATTTTGTCATTAAAATTCCAGTAATAATATCTATATGTCTATACAGGGATGTACCATTGTATTTTGGTCAATACAAAACCTGTCTAAAGACTCACCAAAGCCAATTTGTCATTTTAGCTAGCTCAAATATGCTAATAATCAGTTCAATGTTGTGCATGTTATAGTGCCCCCCCCCTACTGACAAACATGTGGTAAAGTTGCTAGGCGACCTGGAAGTCATACAGGAATCCCAGAAGGTCCACATGGCCTGTGTGCTATGTTCTTTACAAATGTCAAGCCTAAACAATAAGTGGGCAGAGTGTATTTGTCCCTGAGTCTATGAGTCTTTCTGTGTTTGGTTTTAGCCAAAAAATCTGATAGGGATTTTTAAAGAAGAGAATAACAACCAAAACATGATAAAGATGAAGAGAATGATAAAAAAGAAGAAAAGGAAGAACAAGAACAAGAAAGAGAAGAAGAACAAAAACAAGAAGAACAAGAACAAGAAAGAGAAGAAGAACAAAAACAAGAAGAACAAGAAAGGAAAGGAAATGAAGAAGAAGAAGAAGAAGAAGAAGAAGAAGAAGAAGAAGAAAAAGAAGAAGAAGAAGAAGAAGAAGAAGAAGAATTGGAAGAAGAAGAAGAAGAAGAAGAAGAAGAAGAAGAAGAAGAAGAGCAAGAACAAATAGAAAACAAAGAAGAAGAAGTAAAAGAAAACTAAAAAAGAGGAAGAGGAAGAAGGAGCAGCAGAAGCAGAAGACAAAGAAGAAGGAGGACAATGAGGAGAAGCAGAAGAAGGATAAAAAGGAGAAAAAAAGAAGAAGCTGATGCCTTTACAATTAACATGGCGTTACAGCAGCAGAGCCTGTACCGTTTTTTCTGGAAGAAGAACATATCATTAACCTAAGACTGTAGAGCACAATATACTCACTCCTGCTGCACTGCTTTCCTTTGGATGGTGAGTTCAGTGATCGTCAAATCACTGATGGTGATCATTGTCTGCAAAGATTCAGTTTGATGTATTTTATCAATAAATCCACACAAATTCTGATATATGTTTATGGATCTGGATTCATGACTAGATTGATGTCAATAAAACCTCTAGGATACACATCTACAATGTCTGTATCAAATTCTCTTCCAGTCAACATTTCTTAGTCCAAGTTCAACTAAGTCCATACAGAAAGTAAATCTTATATAAAGGCAATTAAAAATATTACATAAATATGTAATTACATTAAATATTCCAGGAACAGCCGCAAAGGCCAAAATGAGCAATGTATTCTAGTATTTTAGCCCTTTTTCTTTACTGTGACAGAGATGACCTGACCTAGGATGATCTGATCTGAGATTGCCCATAGCCATGGGTTTTTGAGTGGGTGGTCTTTGGCAAGCAGGATTGTGAGCTGGGGGTAAGTTCTTGTGATGTTCTGACCCTTGAATAATGAAATGCAATATGACAGGAGGCTAAAGAACTTGTTGCTTTAGCATTCTGAAAGCTAGTGGCTCAGTGTTGTCAGTGTTGTCTATCAGTGTGATTTATCGTCTATCATTGTCCTTACCTTTGTCTCTTAGAGTGGTCCACCACCTCATTCTGTGGTGGTCTTAATGTAATGATGATCGGGGTAGAGGGAGGTTGAGCACTGTAAGTGTATGTCTACACAGTTGAGCAATAATATAGGTGTTTCTGATAAAGTCGCCAATGTTTGTAAGTAAGTAGCTCATGTGGTGGTTCTGTTATTCTGCAGAATATTGAAATATTTCATAAAAACAAAGCAATCTTGATTTTGTCAAATGTCAAAACAAATACAAGCGATTGTGTCAGACGGTGTCACCAAACAGAATAAAGCTCAGTAATAAACAGCACTGTAACATTAATAAATAAATATTTACCACTTAATGTCAGCGACCTCTTCCAGTATTCACAGCAGAACAGGAAGGGACACTAATGAATTCAGCTGGAAGCTCATCACTTATTCATGTATGCTATAGCAGTGAATGGTAAGTAGTCCTTACCTTTGTCTCTTTTGCTTTTAATTATTTAAAATTCTTGATTTTATCATTGTGCTGTCTAACATATTAAATCTGGACCGCTGACAAGTGCCATTCGATTTCTTAGCTGTATAGCCATGGCGTAACCCACAGGCCATGACTGAAAATAAATATGGATTAGATTATCTCCCACTAATAGTATCATTTCGATTTATATAGCATTAGCATTACTGACATGCTCTGACATTAAAATATGAGTTCCAGTCATGATATTTTAGATGGTGACCTTCAACAGACCATGGAGAGAAGGACAGAAAAATCTTCAAGGGCTAAATTCACACATTAAAAACCATGGAAATCAATCAATGTTCCACATCTGATGGAGAAACCAAAACAGAAACCAGAATCATGTTGTGCTAGGGACATTGATACAAGTTACAAACTGTGTGGTGTAGTGGATAACACTGTTGCTCTTCTGACCTGGGCATGACTCCTGACAGTACATTTATCTCCATCTGTAACATGTAACATGATTAGGTTAGTAGGCTGCTCTGGATAAGATGTTCTGTTGTTAAATGTCTAGAAACATTCATTCCACATCTTTTTGTATGGTCTTGGTATTACCTGAATGGAACCAGGGGTCTACACAACTGTAACCATTATAATTCCAATCCAAACCCACGAATGAAGCTGCAAGAGGCTTCTGATTGTTTCTATGCAATATTGATGGTAAAATTGTGAATCTGAACTAAGTCACTTTGTGGGACCCTGCATGTGTCCCTCCAACATGGATTTAGTTTTAGGTGAGGTCAAACAATGTCTCAGGCATCAGGCAGTGCCTTTATAATCATTTCATGACTTCCTGTATGGAAGCTTTCCATTTACCAACACTGTGAACAGTTTTTCTAGGACGAAACATTTCACATTAAATTCTTTGTGGGTGAACAATTTTGTTTACATTTTAACCATTTAATTATGCCAAATTTTGTAACAGCATGCTGTAGTTGTACTAGGAATCCAAGTAAAAATATTTTTTAAAATATTGTTTTTATGAGGATAGACCCATTCCACAGGCCTTGTTCGCCTTATCTCTTGGTCCTTGTTTAACCCTGTCAGGTTTTTTCCATGTGCCTTCTTGTTAACTTAGCCATGTGTCCATGTTCATGTTTATCTGTCCAGATGCCATCTTCTTGTCATGCCCAGCCTTAGCCCTGTCCTTTGATTATTATGTCCTGCTGTGTCTTGTTCTATGTCTCCTCCATTGCCCAGGTGACCCGGGGTTACTTAAGCCCTTGTGTTTCACCATGTCCTTGTGTGGTTTCTGTTGCTCATACCATTGTTATGATTTAGCTTACGTTTTAGTCTTTTATTCAATGTAAATAGAACTTTTTAAACCACTAGCACTCATGCTTACTTCCTGCAATGAAACACATTTTTGGCTTTAAACAAATCAACTGTTTTTTTACATTATAATTTATAGATATTGAATAATTCACAGAAGTTTTTTTGTTTAATTCATTGGAATTTAAATAAATAAATAAATAAAATTGAATTAAATATCTGAGTGTCAGGAGGACGCCCTAGCCCCGCCCCCACAGCTGAGCCTGAGCTGCGATTATCCAAGGGGTTAAAGGGCTTTCGTGGGCGTCCTTCCTTGTTCGTCGTTGTTTGTGCTTGTGTCACACTGTTTTGGTCCTTGTCTCTTGTCAACCCCTTTTGAGTTAATAAACCCCTTTGTTGAATGTCAGTCCTGCCTGCGTTTGCTGCCAAACACACCCCTGGATCATTACACTGAGCAATAAACCCAAGGTTCAAGAAGTTTAAATCAAAGCCAGGAATTCGTGAAAATGTCACCTTGCCACCTTCACTAATGAATTAAAAATTTTTACACACTGTTGCTACTGTTAGCTGTGTATGTTAGTTTTATTTTCATATACAGACAACAATGGAACAGCAATGGAATTTTTGGAAAGCAATGAAATTCTTGTAAATTCTTGTTCTCTATTTGTCTACATTGGTACATAACTTCAAGTGGCCGCCTAGTGGTTTGAGACTTGCCCATGTGTTCAGAGAGTCACAGATTCAAGTACCAGCCCAGGTACCACAGAGGTACCCTTAACCAAGGTACTCTCCAGCTACACTGCTCCCTGGCTGATAGCTGATAGATGGGTTAAATGCAGAGGTCACATTTTGTTGTACTGCACTTTCTGTGATTGGAGTGTGTTCACAATGACAAATAGTCACTTTCTTAAAGTTTCCAATTTTATCTAAATTTTTACCTTCAACTTTACATACAACTAAACAAAACTAGGCAGAAATTGACTAAATTCACCCCCTTTGGAAAAGGATTAAATGATCAAAAATGAATTTAAACATTTGATTTTTATTTGGAAGAATATTTTTAAGCCTGCTACATTTCTGATTGTGATTGCTGATGTTTGTTCTTTCTCAGAACACACAGTAATAAAATAAATTTGCTGAGTTAGATAAAGGATGCTAATGCAAGAATAATTAGCATTACTCAATATTTGGCATTCTTTCCCATGCTGAAATGCTTTTTGTCTAAGTGATGGATAATAATATCACCCCTTTGGGCATTTAGAATGGGGCTAATAATGCATTATTATTACAAGAACTGCAGGAGGTTAATGGCTGAAGATAAAGGCAGGGGAGTGATTGAGAAGTAGTTATGGCTAAGCAGCTAATCGTTACCTTCGGTAATTTGCTCAACATGGACAGCGACTGAGAGGGCGGGGGTTAAACTCTTGGCAAGCTCATGGGTCAGTGGCTTGTGTGTAAAATGGAAAGGCCATTAAACGCCATCATCATGTGACCTGAGCTTCTTTTTCATTATCGCCCCCCGCCTGCCCGTCCCGCCCTTGATTCAAGGTTCAATTAAACAGTCGAACATAATCTCATGGCATCGTTCCCACGTGTTCCTGTTACTGAGGGAGTTAGTGGTTTAGTATAAAGAGGGAAATCTCCACCCATCCTTCTGCCCACTATGAAAACAGTAAGTTCACTCTAATTTTCTCTTTTTCCAGCATTTCATTTCCTTGGAATTATAAGGATCTGTCTGCTTTCTGAGCAGTTCTGCGAATGGATAGAAACCTACTTTTCTAGATTAAAACTCCAAAATTGTATACAACCTCACGTAACACCTTGCATAATGTTAATAATCTGTCACAGAATTAAAATGTTTGTACAAATCATGTTTGACAAAATAAAAATTCAGGTAAAACCATATAATCCCTGGGGGACAATTCGTAGCTGAACCCAACAGCAAACTGGATGAAGTCAAGGGATAGAGCAAAGGATGATTTGTCATTGTGAACACACTCAAGCACCACAACGAAATGTGACCTCTGCATTTAACCCATCACACGTGCACACGT
>JBBPDA010135642.1:0-22293 GCA_037974385.1 Arnoldichthys spilopterus
TCCCCCTTCTGAGCCTTGGTTCCTCCCAAGGTTTCTTCCTACTGCTAGGGAGTTTTTCCTTGCCTCTGTTGCCCCTGGCTTGCTCTTTGGGGGCTAAGACTTGGTTTCTGTAAAGCTGCTTTGTGACAATGTCGGTTGTAAAAAGCGCTATACAAATAAACTTGACTTGACTTGAAGTACTTCACTGATGAATGATTGGAAGTCTTTCATTCATGCCCTAACTTGATTCTCAAAAGATTATATGGACTTCTGAGATCCATTTTGGTGAAAATCTTGGCACCACGTACCTGTTCCAAGGTGTTCAGGCCTCTGTAGTCTATACATGGACGTAGTCCTCCATCTTTCTTTTTAACAAAAAAAAAATCCAGCTGATGCAGCTGATGAGGATGGACAGATATATCCTATCCAGATGTATCCTTTGTCAAGAGCTTCTTTAATGTATTGCTCCATTACCGGAGTTTCAACTTTTGACAGAGGATAAATACAACTATGTAGTGGGATGCAACCTGGTCATTCAATGGTGCAGTCACTGTCTCTATGTGGAGGAAGTTGTGGCCTTTTGTTTACTAAAAACCTCTTTAAAATCCTCATATTACTGTGGGATATTCAATGCAACATTAATCTCTGGGCTTTTATGGTTAGTTGCAACACAAGGGAGTTGTAAGCAATTTTCTTTGCAAAACTCAGACTAGGCAGTAATGTCAGAACTTGGCCAAGAAATTACAGGGTTAGGTTTTAAAAAAACTGAATCTGTTCTTCATGATTGGCTCCAATGACTATCTGAATAGGTCTGGTAACATGAGTCACTTTACCACTTCCTAAAGGTATTATCCAGTGCCAGAACAGATTTAGAATTCTCTAATTTTTCACAGTGCAATTGTAAATTCAGAACTATTTTATCATCAATAATTTGCCATCTGCTCCAGAATCTTTGAGTGCTGTGAAAACAGAACAAGATGGTTGAGTGGGTAAAACAATGGGAACTGTTACAGGTCTGTTGATTAATGCAGACACAGAAGTGCTTACCTCTTGATGCTTCTTGTTTTCATCATGTCTTGTTGTTCTACTAGGGTATCCTGCCAACAAATGTCCAGATTCACCATAATATTTGCACAGGCCCAATTGGTAAGATGGATCGATCCTAGCTGCATTGGCTCTTCCTCTGTTGGCTGTTGTTTGTGAGACTGGGGTGTAATTTGAGTTTTTTGTGACACCTCTCCCTGATGAGATTGTCTAGATGTATGGCCATGGAGATTAAGGAATCCAGAGACAAATTCTCATTCCTGCATTCCTGGCACTTCCTTGCCAGAATACGGCAATAAAAGAGACTTTGTTGCAGCCTGTCATTGCAGCTATGGTTCTGAATTCTACTGCATAATCAAAAGCAGATGTTTTACCCTGTTTGAGTTTCAATAGTCTCTCCCCATTGTCTTTTCCCTCATGAGGGTAGTCAAAAACAGGACATAAACGTCTTGTATTGTATTGTTTCTGGGTTTTTACGTCAGCCCAAACAGTAATAGCCCATTTTGACTTATTACTATTTTGCAAAAAGTATAGTAAAGTCAAACATATCTGGCTTGGCAGATCCCCACTCTACTTGTGAGCATTTGTGCAAACTTGTTGCTTTCGATTTTGTGATTTGGGTACTTGGGTTTGGCTGAGGTGGAGAGAACAAAAGCTCCTGAATAGCAGGGGTGGGCTCAGTAACACAAGAATGCAATCGGTGTAATTCACTGTTGTGCTCACCTAGAAGTTGTCCTTGTTACATGATTGATATTGGACTAAGCGACATGCTCAAAGCACTCACTTCCACATTACTTGTTTTTAGGCGAGGTCTTCTGTAAAGTATCCTTGTTGAGACTTGGACACAAGTGCAAGTAAAAATCCAAAAGGTGCTTCAAAGTCAGGTCCAGGCAGGGTGAAAAACACAGCAAGAAGAAATCTCCAAGCAAAGACAAAAAAACATAATCCAAAATACTAGGCAGGGTTCAAAACACTAGCAAAATAGGAAATATTCAAATGGCTTGGAATCAAAGGTAAAACTTACGAGACCTTGCAAAGTGTTGCTCGGCTCTTCCCCTTAAAAAGCCTTCCTGATTCCCACTAACTGGTACCACCTGGAAAGGGTGTGCCTGAGGCCGGGTAGAATTCCGGAGATCCAGACACACCAGAGGGAGCCGCAGCCCCCTTTATAACAAGTAAAAGAACATGACCCCACTGGGCATAAACTACAGCACACTGTGGAGCCAACATTAATAATACACAAAGTTTAACATCTGTATAGAAATCACACACCATTCTCCTTGTTTATTTCTGAAATGCCTTTTTTTGTTTGCTTAGTTTTGTCCCACTGGGATGCCTGGAGATGTACACACCATTTCCTTGTCTTCACCAGTGTACAGGTATTGAAAGGAAGATAACGATTGGAATTAAAATAGCTTTTTATTTTCAGTGAATCCAGAGGCTGCTGAGATGCGAGGCTGCAGAATGATTGTTGTTTTTCCCACTCCTCTTTATCTCAGCATGATTTCATTCGAGTATGCCTCATTTTTCTCTCCCCTACTCTCTCTTGCTTCTCCTCCTCCTCTTTTGTAGTCAAAACAAAGTTCATTACACAGTTACGTAATGTGCTCATTCTCCCTGCGCAGCAGGCCACAGCTATCTAGGACGACATGCTAATGTTTACAAATGTTTCACTTAGTGCCATTCAGATGAAGATTTTTAACAAGCACTCTGCGCTGAGGAAGATTCCCCACAATATCATCCCCCCTTACCTCTCTCTCTCTACATCTATATAATGACTTAAGTGACTAACCAAATAAACATGCATCAGTCACTGCGCCTTCACACCTACAATCTTACCAATAAAGGAACCAAATGGGTTCTTATACACCAATCCACCATAACATGAACACCACTGTTAGGTGACGTGAATAACATTGACTATAGTGGCAACTGTCAGGAGGGTGAGATATATTAAACAGCAAGTGAACAGTCAGTTCTTGAAGTTGATGTGCAGGAAGCAGGAAAAATGGGCAAGCATAAGGATCTGAGCCACTTCGACAGGGGTCTTATTGTTATGACTACACAAGCCAGAGCATCTCCAAAACTGCAGATCTTGTGGACTGTTTCATGTCTACACTAGTTAGTACCTACAAAAAGGAATCCAAGGATGAACAACTGGTGAATCAGTGACACGTGAATAGGCACCCAATCTCACTAATGCATGTCTGGAGTGAAGGTAAGCCTATCTGGTCTGATCCCACAGAGGAGCTATTGTATTTCTAAAACTGAATGCTGATAGAAATGTGTCAGAACACACAGGTCACCACAGTCAGAGCTGTTTGCAACCCTTGGCACTTGAAGGTTGCAGGTTCAAGGCACTGCTGAGGTTCCCTTGAGCAATGTGCCATCCTGCTACACTGTTCTACACTGAATTGTTTTACATGGTCTTAGACTTGGAGTTGACCACTGCCCTCGGCAAATGTTCTAGTTCAGGAGATCCACCACCCTGACTCTCATCGTCAGATGTCCCTGCTGGCTTTGTGACTTGGATCAGATGTGTTAGATTGTGGTCTTGCCTGTAACACTGCCACATGTAAACATTTATATATGATACATTTATAGGACTCATTATATTATGCATAAAAGAAAATTGCCTTGTTTAGCCAGGCATTTGCTAATTAATATTTCCTGATAGATGAAGGTCAGGACTCATGGACATAGAAAATTGGAGTAAACTGTGACACCGGTGCTGTCGCCCCATCGCTCTCACACGTTCTCTTAATTTGATGATGGTGGAGCGAGGGGGTACTAGTGTCACAAGGTGCTTTCATGTCTGTGATCCCCTGACTCTGTTCCTTCTAGCTAGGCTGATATAGTGAGCTCTGCCGGAGTCCTATTCATAGTCATGTTTCACACTCATGTTTATTTTATACCCTTACACTGACACCAGAAAAGGCTAACTGTTCTGTCTTTTATTTGACCATCACCACTGAGGGGAGCTGCCAACCATGATTTCAGTCTGATCAACCTTCATCACGGCCCCACGCGCACACACGAAATGCCGCATTCCCTACCATCATCTAGGCTCCCAGCCAGCCCATGCTGCCGACTAGATCCTATACTACATTAGGACTATAGGAGCTGCCCCCACCCCTTCTGTGACTTACACGCCCATCTGTCTGTGTTTTGGTGGTCCGCGTGTTCATCTAAGCCACGACCCCGTCAGCTGTTTTGTGTTTTCCAGTTCTCCTCCTCCCCAGGTGTTATCAATCTATATTTAGTATATATACCCCTGTGTTCTAGTCCTAGTCGTGTTTTGTTAACGTCACTTTATGTCGTCCCACCAGCCAGATTTACGTTTGCTTGGATGTTCCAGTTTTTTGTGTTCTAGCTTTGTTTCTTGTTTTGTGTTTATTGGTAAATTAAACTTCATTTAACATTTATCCCAGCACTGCACTTGCTTCCGCATTATCACTGAAAATCCTGACACCTTCAGTTCTGATCTGCTGTCTAGTAGGGTCATTTCCGTTTACACCATAGTCATGACACATATGGACTGAACTAATGCTGCCTTCATAAACTGAGACTGTATCCCATTTTACTGCTATCTAGTGTCAGCCAGAAGAGAATAGATTCCCCTACTGAGTTTTCTTCCTCTAACTCAAAGTTTTTCCTTGCCTCTGTTGCTTTGGCTTGCTCATTAGGGGCTCAGACCCAGATTTTGTAAAGCAGCTTTGTGACAACATCCCTTGTAGAAAGCGCTATATAAATAAAATTTAATTGAATTGAAATGAATTTAATTACTTGCAGTATTTGTCTGGGTTTTCTCTCTTCATAACTTACTTTGTCTTTAAGTGTCACATCATCAGTTATAAATTATTAATAGAAGCATTAAAGGGTCCTGTCTTCTCCTATGACAAAACCTGGTAATGCTCAACCAAGCTGTTTGGTTTACCTGTGCCAAAATAAGGACATTGTGACAAAACACTTTTTTGAGTGCTTTATAGGGATGTGGGGGTATGTTTCTGGCACGCCCTAACCAGTGGACAGGTAACAGCCAGACGAGGAGTATTATTATATTTAAGTTAATTAAATATGTGCCATAAGTTTGCAAAGCTAAAGTTAGTATCTTATTTGATTTGGCTGTTCCACCTTTAATGGTGCATCAGCTGTCACGATAGGTGGGTTGTTGGAAGCAGATATAAAAAAAGGAGTTTATTAAATGAAAAATAAACACTACGAAACATAATCTAAGAAAACAAACAAAGACTAGGGAACACATGAAAAAGCTTAGGTACATACAAATAGGCTCAGGGATGACAACAAGGCTAAGGTAAGATGACAGCCAATGACAAGATATTGACGACAATAACCGACAGAGACAGAGGCAAACACAGGGGTTTGAATAGAGCACACAAACGAGGGACACCTGACACAGGGAGGTGATGGGGAACAAGGAACAGCTGACAAGGTGGGACAAGGGCATGGCTAAACACAACACGAGACAGGGGCACATAGAAACTAAAACAAAACATGGACAGGGAACACGTGGGACACAAGACGGAACCTCACATCAGCTAAATTCTGGCACCTACAGAATGATGTAGCAGGTTCAGGCACAATAACTATAACATCATTTAACTACCACCAGAATGTAACTACTACACCATTAACAATATATATGATTGCATATTCTGTTTGTGATTTATTTTATAAAAGATAATATTCTAAAGAAATATTGCATTTTAAAGAAACCTAAATCTACTATACATATTTGTATAACCTTCAAATATGAAATGTGGGCTTATCTGGTCTTGCCACACAACATCTTTAAATTAATATGTTGATTATTTCAATACAGTTTATTATAAGTCAGTTTGTTTG
Organism: Arnoldichthys spilopterus; assembly: GCA_037974385.1. Lineage (NCBI taxonomy): Eukaryota > Metazoa > Chordata > Actinopteri > Characiformes > Lepidarchidae > Arnoldichthys > Arnoldichthys spilopterus. The sequence goes on from JBBPDA010135642.1 coordinate 5,890, forward strand.
ACATTACCTGGAATATTAAATATATGAACATTTATAAAAATGGAGAACTCTTTAAATTTTAATAAGTTAATAAAAAAAATTATTAATTGTGTGAACAATTATAACTATTACATGGTGTAAAAATGTACAAAGCAAAAACAGTCCAAATTGATAGGCAGATGAATCAAAAACCAGAGAACAGTTTACAAAAAGCCAGGCAGATGAGTGCAGGGGCCAAAACATGAGGAGACTCTAAAAATGTGATGGCGGTACAACATTAATGCTGCAGTATGGGCATTGCCATTTCTATAAACTCTCAAAGTTCACTTTTCACCAAAAAAGAGATTCAGCAGCATGTCGACTACAGTCTGTACCTGCACACCTGTATAGTGGAGTTATTGGGAGGTCCTAATAAATTGACCTCTAAAGTTCAGTCACACACACACACACACATACACAAACATGCTGAAGTCAGCTAAACCTATTAGATATTTAACTGTTGCATTGTCTTGCATGCTTCACAGAAAGTGGTCATTTGTTTTGCCACTGTGATATTCAGCTGTTTAATTAGAGCTAACGACTCCACTCTATATAGTGAACAAGCCTATTCAATATCCCACGCAAATGCAGATGTATCTACAGTGGTAGAGGCTTAGCAATTCAAATACAGTCATTGATCTCTAGTCCATTAAGAGAAGTCAGATATATAGAGGCTGGTGGAGGCGAGCCATTTGTCAGAGCAAATGCTGGATTTGAAACTACCATCTATACTAACCCTTGACTTTGTTGACAAATTGCTGTTCAGTACTACAAGCTAAAATGATGGTTAAAGAGATACTTCAACACCCTTGCAAAACGCTAATGCAACAGAATGTGGCTGAATGAAATTTGAGGCCAGTTAGCAACTTCTAACTCCTACTTGTCTCCTGAATAAGAGCTGATAAGGGATGCTTCACTACTCCCTCCCAAAATGTCATTCAAAGCAGGTTTGATGTAAAAGTAACAAGGAGTCAGAACTATTGACAATGGTGGTGAATGGAACCAAATGTCGTGTTCCTCTAAAATCTCTCCACAGAAAATTCTTACATGACATGGTTATGAAGGTTTTATGTGACATGTATTAATGGTTTTATGTAATATGAATTCCACCCACATCTTTTGATCTCTCATGTTTGCATACTGTCACACACACCACCCCAGGGAGCAGAATTAGGAACAGGTGATCGCAATTTCCCCATGAGCCAATCGCGAGTACTCTGATCTATTTTGATTTTCTGCTCACTGGTATTGTGTGTTATAGAAGTCGAATTTGTGTGGGAATTCTTACTCTTAGTATAAGAGAGTTCTTAGAACAAAGCGCGTGGTGCTCCTACCTTCTCGCATTTCGTTCCGCATTTGGGTTAACCACCACACTACATCAGGCTAATGGCTAAGCTAGCACTGCTACTCATCCATTCAGCTCTCCATGCAGTGTTAGCTTGCTCGCTAATAACACATCCTTTCCAGATCCCTATTATTATTAGCAGCTGTGGCTAGGTTCCTCTTCCTTTACAACTTGGTGAGTGACAGAATGACAGAGCCACAAGGCGTTAACCCAAAAGAATTTGCTGCGCTGTGTGACATGGTAGCGAGGCATACAGCACTGACTGAGTGATTGTGGAAGGAGAATGATGCGTTCCGGGCGGAGATCCAAAACCACTCCACTAGCCGCGGTGAAGTGGAGGTGCTGCACCAGGAGCTCTCATCTCTCTGCGCACTCATTCAGGAGTTGTTTGTCTCTACCCATGCTCCAGAGCCAGTGATCCGTCTACCTCCTCCTCCTGAACCTAAAATAGCATTAACGGATAAATGGAATGGTATAGACGGGAAGTGTGAAGTCTTTCTAACATCTCGTGTTCGAGTTGCAGCCCTCCACATACTCCACAGATCAAAAGATCACACTTCTCATCAACCTTCTTACAGGTCAGATTCACCTTTGAACTTCTCGTACAGACTTTTTGCATTTCACCTTCATCAGACCTTCAGCCATCCAGACAGCGAAGTGGAGATCGACACCAAGCTTTACTATGTGTGGCAGGGCAGCAGTTTGGTAAGCCAATACACCGCCCAAACCTCCTGGGGCGAGATAGCACCCTGAACTGCTTATTACGAGGGGCTGGCTCCTCGTATTAAGGACGAACTTGCTGGATGGGAGCTCCCTACCAGTCTGGAGTCCCTCATCCAGCTGGTGATGAAATTAGATCTCCAGATGAGCTTCCATCCCAAACCAGCCCCTACCTACACCTGTTACCAGAACATCATTTCCTTCATTGGCTTCTGGCGTCGAATCTCCACCTCCAGTTGTTGCCTCCTTGGGAGCCAGGGAACCCATGCAAATAGGGCACACTTCCCTGACCATGGCGGAGAGAGAACGATGATACCGCAAAGGCCTCTGTGCTTACTGTACTTCCCCCAACAATCACTGTGCAGTTTGTCTTCTCCATCCGGGAAACAGCCAGGCCTGGTAAGTATAAGGAGGGACTTACTGGGCTGCAGTTTTACTTTTATTGATTCTCTTTCTGTTTCCCAGCTAATGGTTCAGGTCCAGTACCAATTTAGCCACCAATGGGTCAGAAGCGCTGCTTTCGTTGATTCGGGAGCAGCGGGCAACTTCATTGACCAAAACTATACCAATCATTTGGGGCTGGAACTTGAGGTGTTATCCCAGCCTGTTAAGGTCTTTTCAGTTGACAGTCGGCCCCTTTCTCACAGTCCCATCATCCATCAAACACAACCTCTTGAATTAGAGGATCTTATGGTTAAAGTGAAGATGCTCAAGTTACATAGATGGACTTGGGACTCTCTCTCTTGAAAAATGCACATACAGCATACTGGGAAAAACAAGCGGGAGGCATGCATGCCCTTATATGATGGTAAAACGTGTACATTTGTAAATAGCTCTGCTTAAACGAGAGAGAGATATTCTGCAGAATCTCTCAGCTGTTTCAGATAATTAAAATAGTCTAATACTTTCTTGTGTGCTTTATGTGTTGTGAATTTCAGGTGTGAAGATAAGACAATTCCACGACACTGGCTGCTGAAACATGACTCCCTCATTTCGTGGACGCACCAGTGTGTTCTTCAGTGGGGTCCAACCTGTTCTGAGCTGTGTTTGCAGGCCAAGGTTGGGATGTGATCTGAGGAGCCTGAGGCCCCTGAAGTCAACACCAATGCCATTCCTACCACTTATTAAGATCTGGTGGAGGTTTTCTGTAAAAGGCCATTACACTACCACCACACTGGCACTACGACCTAGGAATCCACGTTCTCCCAGGTTTGTTGCTACCCCATGGCAGGCTTTATTCTCTGTCTGCTGCAGAGAATAAGGCAATGGAGGAGTACATTAGTGAGGCCCTCTGCCATGCTACCATCAGGCCATCCACCTCACCTGCCGCCACAAGGTTCTTCTTTGTTAAAAAGAAGAATGGAAGCCTCTGTCCATGTGTTGACTATTGGAGGCTCAACAAAATCACCATCAAGAACCATCATCCACTCTCTCTCACCAACACTGCCCTTGACGCCCTCTCAGGTGCTACAAACTTCACCAAGTTGGTGACTAGTGGAAGACCGCATTCATTATTCCAATGGGTCACAATGCTCCCGCAGTATTCCAGCAATACATCAATGACAGACTGCGGGACATGCTGGGTTGTTGGGCCTATGTATATCTGGACGACATCCTCATTTATTCTAAGACTTTGGAGGAACACCAGCTTAATGACAGGGTGGTTCTAAAGATATTGCTTGCTCAATAACTGTACTGTAAGTTGGAAAAATGCCCCTTCCACCACGTTCCTAGGTTTTGTTATTTGGCCCCAGGGTGTGGCCATGGATCCCCAGAAGCTTGAAGCCGTTCATTCATGGCCCTTATCCCGAACCCTTAAGCAGCTCCAATGGTTTCTGGGGTTTGCGAATTTCTATCGTTGCTTTATCTGGGGCTTCAGTACGGCTGTCGCACCACTTACCGCCCTGACCCATCATTCTCCTTAGTCCTCCCATTTCACTCCAGCTGCCACCCAGGCTTTCCATCACCTTTGTAAATTGTTCACCATGGCTCCTATCCTGGTTCACCCTGACCCCACCCAACTTTTTGTCGTGGAGGTGGATGCGTCAGATGTTGGCACTGGAGCGATTCTTTCCAAACATGGTCCAGACCAGAAACTACATCCTTGTGGTTTCTTTTCCCAGAAATTCAACCCCACTCAGCAGCATTATGGGGTAGGGGACCGTGAACTGCTGGCCATCAAGTGGGCTCTGGAGGAATGGTGACACTGGCTTCAGGGCAGCAGTGAACCATTCAGTCTGGACCAATCACCAAAATCTCATCTCCATCCAGAACACCAAGCAGTTGGCAGCACGGTGGGCTCTTTTCTTTGAGCAGTTCAACTTCCATTTCTCATACTGTCCGGGATCCAAGAACACCAAGGCTGATGCCCTCTCTTGTCAACATCAGGCTGAAGCTACTCGGACGGACCCTGCGCCTATCATCTCCACCAACCGGACCATTGCACCCCCCCTTGGCAACTAGAAACCAGGGTGTGCCAGGCACAGGCCTTGGAGTCAGCTCTGGCAGGTGTGCCGTTTGGACAACTCTTTGTTCTTTGGACATCCAATGGTGCACTGGACCCAAAAATTCATCCAGCGGGCCTTCTGGTGGCCCAACCTCATCACGATGTCAAAGAGTTCATTCAGGCATGCCCAGTGTGTGCCAGGGCCAAAGAGATGAATCAGCCACCTCCCTGGGAATTCCAACCTCTCCCGGTTCCCCGACGGCCTTGGTCTCACATTGCCGTTGACTTTATCACAGGCCTGCCAGATTCCAAAGGTAAGAACACCATCCTTACCATCGTTGACTGCTTCTCCAAAGCTGTGCACCGGGTGGCCCTGCCCAGACTCCCTTCAGCTAAATCTACTGATGAGCTGATTTTAGTGCACGTAGTCTGTCTGCATGGATATCATCTCAGACAGAGGGCCTCAATTCATAGCCAAATTTAGGAAGGCCTTCTGCAGTCTGTCTTCAGGGTACCACCCTCAGACCAATGGTCAGATGGAGTGAACCAACCAACAACTGGAGCGATTCCTGTGTTGTTTTGTCTCCGACCTCCAGCGCTCCTGGGCCAACTACCTCATGTAGGCTGAACTGTCTCATAGTTTCCTCACCTCCTCTGCCACATGACTCAGCCCCTTCAAGGTATGTTACGGGTTCCATCCTCCAATGTTTGATCATCAGGAACCGGAGGTTGATGTCCCGTCAGCCCAATAGTTTTTTCGTCGGTGTCAGCAGATTTGGGGGAGGGCACAGAAGTCCATCCAATGTGCCAATCAACGTTACTCCTCTATACATCATTGCTGACACCCTCCAGGATGCCTCTATTGCGTAGGTGACAACACAACCACAACCTCCACTTCCACACGAAAGCTTACCTCTCGCTATATTGGTCCACACCGCACCACCCACCGGATAAGCTCCTCTGCTGCCTCGGATCATTGAGGGTGGCCCCACCTATACCGTCCACTGGATCCTCAATTCTTGCCCTCAGGGTCAGGGCACCCAGTACCTGGTCGACTGGGAAGGTTACGGCCCTGAGGAACGATCTTGGATCCTGGTGTGTTTCATATTGGATCCTGAATTGGTAGGGGACTACCGTCGTTGGGTCTCCTCCCATCCTGAGCAGCCTGGAGTCAGCCTTGGAGGGAGGAGTACTGTCACACACAGCCCTCCAGGGTACGGAATTAAGAACAGGTGGTTGCGGTTTCCCCATTAGCTTAAAAGAGAAGCACTCACAACAGGAAGTCACTCTGTCATTTAGTCCCATCCGCTTATCTCCAACCCTCATCTCTCTCACCAATCATGAGTACTCCAATCTATTTTGGTTTCCTGCTTGCTGGTATTGTGTGTTATAGAATTCAAATTCATGTGGGAATTCTTACTCTTAGTATAAGAGAGTTCTTAGAACAAAGCGCATGGCACTCCTACCTTCTCGCATTTTGTTCTGCATTTGGGTTACCCACCACGCTACATCGGGCTAACAGCTAAGCTAGTGCTGCTACTCGTCCATCAAGCTCTCCGTGCAGCATTAGCTTGCTCGCTAATAACAAATCCTATCCAGATCCCTGTTATTAGCAGCTGTGGATTAAGATTACCCTATTTTCAGGGTTTTATGTTCAGCCTTAAAATTTAAGATTATCATTAAGTTTTTCAATTTGAGAATATATTAATAAAATTTCAATTACCTTTGAAAGAAAACACACCCAGCCACACTGAACATGCTTTCACTGCTGCTGCTAGTGTCTGGGATGCACAGTACTGATCTGGCTAATTTTGCAAGTTTTGGGTAGGATAGTTTGTCTATCTATTTCATTTTCCATTCGTCGTTTCAATGTAGTGAGTGACCTACTCATCTTCACAGTCAGCTTGCTGTACATTTTTCCACTCCAAAAAATTAGATTTTTTAGCATCAATTTTTTGCATTCTTCTCGTGCTAATTGAAATGCATCACCTGAAACGTTCATTTACCGTGCAAGCCCAAGCCATGCCCGAGCCCCTGCAAAATGATAGAAATTAAGCCCATCGGGTTTGGGCAAAGTTCTTCAGCTCTGGTGTGAATAGTAGTCTGTTTATTAGTTGCCTTGTGATGGTTGGCCTCCTAACCTGGGTCTACCTGGCCTTGGGCCCAAAGTCAGCTGGGATTGAAATGGAAAAAGCGGTTTAGAAAATGGATATATTCAAATTTTTTTATAGATTAATAAAAAATGGTGCAGTGTCATCTCACAGCAGGGTTGATTCCAGGGTCAGCCAGGGGTGCTCTTCTGTGCAGAGCTTGCAAGCTCTCCAGTGTTCATCTGGGTTTCCTCAGGGTGCTTGGGTTTCCTCCCACTCTCCAAAGGCTTGCAGTAGATTGATTGGATTTTCAAATTGCCAGTAGGTGTGTGTGTGTGAATATTGTCTGTCTATTAGTTGCTAAGTGATGGGTTGGCCTTGTATCCTGGCTGTACCCTGCCTTGGGCCCATAGTCAGCTGGGATTGAAATGGATAAGGCGGCTTAGAAAATGGAAAGATTAAATCAGATGCTGTGGGTCAAAGGGCTGATTGTGGGAGTTACATAAGCTCCGATCATCTACGGGGAGACACGAAGTCTACTCGTCAACCCTGACAGAGACTGAGTGTTGAAGCATTCCAGTATCGCAATCTTGTGGGCATCTTGACCCTGTCTTGTTCTCATATCTAAATTTCCTGTATTGCCCTGTTAGCCTCTGTTGACCTGGACTGCCTTTTGACCACCCTCTTGAACTGCCCCTTTGCTTTGTCTACTGCCTGTTTGAAATAAACAGAGATTCATGACCTCACATCCATGTCCCATGAGATAATTGGCTTTCATATTCTTCAAAGCTACTTGAGGTGTATAAAGGCTTGAAAAGCTGAAGGTGTCATGAAAAACTGTTGAGGTTTTCCTTTCAGTAATGCAGTAAAGGGAACAGCAACTGTACCTAAAATTATGAACAAACATCTGCTAAAATTTGGCAAAACAGTAATCTCTGAAAGTCATTTTGGGTTTTGGGCACTGGCAAGTCCATGAGACCTTTCAACTTAGCCGAATCCAATTTTAACCCCTCGTCACTAAGGACATATCCCAGAAACATTACAGAGGATTTGTAGATCCTAAAATCCTGCAGTCTTTGAAGAACTCTTTTTACATGAGCTGCATCCATGAGCAAACCATTTATATAAATTAGCAACAATTAGTTGATCATGTCACAAAAAACCTCATCTATTAAGACCTGGAAAAGAGTGGAAGTGTTTGCCTGTCTATAAGGTACCATTGTGTACTCATAGCGCCCTCTAGTGGTTATGAATGCTGTTTTTTCACTAATCACCCAGGGCTCTGCAAATCATATTATATGTGCTACACAAATACAATTTGGTAAAAAGTTTAGCAGTTGGAGCTGTTCTAGGGCCGGATTTGTAAGAGGCTTTCGGTAATGAAATTTAACTGTTGCTACACCCAATAATCAATGCATGAACAGAGCCCACCTCCGATTCTTTCACTGCCCGATGCTGAAAAGCTTGTCCATGCCTTTATCTCCTCCAGACTGAACTACTGCAATGCACTCCTCATTGGGATACCTAACAAGAGCCTGCAGAGGCTCCAATACATCCAAACTCTGCAGCTAGGATCCTGATGAGGGTGCGAAAAACATGAGCACATCACTCCCATCGTTCACTCACTTCATTGGCTTCCCGTCTCTGCCAGGATAGAATACAAAGTTGCTCTCCTCACACACCAATGCATACATGGACACGCTTTCCCCACCTATCTCAAAGAACTGCTCAACCCACAACGCACATCACGTTCCCTCCGTTCATCACAATCCAACCTCCTCCACGTACCCAGAACAAACCTGAGGACTATGGGAGATAGGGCCTTTTGTGTTGCTGCCCCACGCCTGTTGAATTCCCTTCCTGATTTCTTGAGGGCACCACAACCCACTGACTGTTTTAAAAAACATCTTAAAACATTTTTATTTAGCAAAACTTACGATACCGGTTTTTAATGTGGTTATTACTTATTTTTATTTTTTATTTTTATGTGTGTATTTTAATCTGTAGCCCTTTGGGATCTTACGATAAAAAGGGCACTACAAATAAAATTATTAATTACTATTATTATTACCTCCTTTCTTTTCAATGAAAAAAATTCAGAGGGAACTGGCATATTATGCCTGCTTCCAACACTTTGTCATTGTACTGGTTCATGGCTTGGGTTTTGGAGTGGGAAAGAGTATATTCTCGACTCTTAGGGAGAGGAATATTAAGCAGCAGATCAATTTTGCAGTCCCATGGTCAATGAGAAAGTAACCCAGTGAGGCTGGTATTTTGAAATACGTCCGCTTATTGAACATATTCTAGGGGAATCTCTTGGGGGAGAGAAGCATGCAGGCTTTCCATAGAGGTAGTCCAATATGGGATAGATAAGCACTTTGAAAAATGCACCCCAGTGCTCCAATTTCCCTTTTGCCTATGAAATCCAGGGATCGTGAACTGCCAGTCACAGATTGTACAACACTGTCTTTAAGAGCAGCATGTACAAAAAATGGATTTGTTTGACATACAGTAGTCCAACACTTATTGAAAGGGGATGTCTACCCCTGTAGGCTGACCATTCATGTGCCTGTGTGTGCAAGGGATTTTTGAGTGTGATTACAGGGATTTCATCCCATCACTAATTAAATAAAAGTCTCATAAATTTATCAGTCTCATTAAATTTATCAAATCATAAATATTGCAATCTGCAATTTCTAACTAAAGACAGCAGTATCTAGACCATTACAGCTGCCATACCAGGTTGTGATACCACCAGACAGAACTTAATGGTACATTGGTAGAAACTGGTGAGTATTTTCCATGCCAAAGCTCCTCAGCCACCGTAGAAAGATCACACTTTTTGTGATAACACCTATATTGTGGGGCCAGCTGAGATCCTCACTTATAGTCTTATCTCATAGGAGCGTCCACCATGTTGAAAGGGTGGTTTTTGTCCTCCAGGGCTCTTTACCAGTGAGTGGGTGGAAACAATGATCTGGGGGCCTAGAAGCATCATGCATCATGTTATGCTAAAGATGTAATTCTAGATAACGTTGTCTCCAGCTTTCTTCCATTTTCAGATATTTTATATGTTTGTTTACACAGGTTGTACCTATTCTAGTAACCTTTAGCATTTCTTTTATCCCTTCATTGAGTTGTTTACATGCCATTTACCTAGCCAGACTACCACCTTTAACATTTTCTTTCATTCCTTTTTTTCACTCAATAATGACATGAATGTGAATTAAAAATGTGCAGGTTCAGTGAGTAGGAGGAATTTCTATGATTGTGGCAACCTCATTGAGGAGCATGCTAAGAAAGCTTTTCTGTTGTATCTTCAGTGTGTGGTGTGTTGAATGCGGGATGGAGATGATGGAGAAACTTTTGCACTTAGACACTTTGTCAATTTTTATAAGATTTAAAGGGTCAGAAAATGCATTTTAAATGAGATCACTAGGCTGTCCTTTCCAATAAAAAAAATTGTAAAAAATTGCATCTACCTAACTCTTTTCCTCGTCTTTACTTCTTTCCCTCACACCTCTCTCTCCTTGATATTTTTCCTAAGAAACAGTTTGCAATCAATAAAAACTGTCTGGCAGGATGATTTTAGGGCAACTGCAACTGCAACAAAGTAAAAGTTTGTTGTTCAGCTCATCAAACGGAAGTTGCAGCGTCAGAAAAACAAGTTTGCTGCGCTCTGTCTTGTGTTATTTTACTTACCTTTGTATCGTTTCATCTCCGGCTGTTTGGCTGTAAATTAGTTTAGGGACACACTGCAAAGATTGGGGGAAAAAAGAAAGAGCCATCAAAGATGATCGGCCTTGCTCTGGATGAGGGAATCTCTTTCATCATTCCACAACAACAGACACACATGGCTAAATTAAGGGGCTTCAGTCAAGTTTGGCTTGAGTCATCCCTTCAATCAGCACCTTTGAAAAATGTCATCATGCATGCAAGCAGCGTCCACAAACAACTACATGACCAGTCAGTCAGCAAAGGGATGGGGAGAGAGAGAGGGAGAGATGCTGTGTCTCAGACCATTTTTGTTGTGTAGTAGACAATTTTCACAATTCCACTAAATTTTATACACTAAAATATAGTCTTGCACTGTACACTGATCGGTGATAACAATACCCACATTAACTGCTGAGAGGAAAAGTTAATAACATTAACTATCTAGTTATTTCATTACAATGGCACCTGTAGGCATTCAAGTATTTACAAATGTTACACTTAGCACCATTCAGATTAAGATTTTTAACAAGTGCTATGCACAAAAGAAGTTTCCCCATAGCATTACTCTTACCAGTAAAGGAACCCAATTGGTTTTTATGCACCAGTCAGCCATAACATGAACACCACTGACAGATGAAGTAAATAACATTTAATATTTCAGCAAGTGAACAGTCAGTTCTTTGAATCTGATGTGCTGAGAGCACGAAAAATTGAGCGTAAGGATCTGAGTTACTTTGACAGTGGCCTTACATTGATGGCTAGATGACTGATGACATTCAAAACAGCAAAACTTGTTACTACTGTTCCAGGTATGCAGTATCTAGTACCTACCAAAAGTGATCCAAGCAAGGAGATCTGGTGAATTGGAGATAGTGTCATGGACACCTAAGACCCACTGATGTATCTGGGGAGTGAAGGCTAGCCTGTCTGGTTTGATCCCACAGAACAACTATTGTTGTGTAAAAAGTGAAAGCTGATGTTGTGTCCGCATGATGAAGGGTTAATTTATGTTTAGTTATTGTAGGGTTATATTGAATTAAGAGGGATTTATGGTTTAGTCTAGTTTGAAGTTGGTTGTTTATGTTGGGAGATTTTTGTTGGTCTGGATATTTTGTTATTTTCTTTCCCCAGGAAGTGCCTTGGACAACTACGAGGTCTTGAGCCACGCTCCCGGTGGCAATCGCTTGGTCGACATCTCGTAATTGGGGGCAAGAAGTGGAAGCCAGGTCCTAATTCAAGTTTGAGGCTGGCTCGCTTGTTCTGGGACAGAGAACGGTTTGACAGAGACGTAGATGTAGACTGTTGGGTAGATGTACAGGGTGGAGCGAGAGTGAGCCAAGGGGCAAAGCTGCAAGTTGCGAAATATGCGTCATCAACACCAGAGGAAAATGCGACCTCAAAGCCGAGAGTGTCTTTTGGTATTTTGTGTGCAGGTTCCTGCCAGAGTGGGACGCAGAAGGAGAAGGAGCTGTGAGACACTCAACGCGTGCAAAACCAGCCCTAAAGGAAAGTTGGTGACCTGACTGAGTTTGTGGGATTAACTATTGTGGCCAGGTTGAATGGAGGTGTCTCAGGGCTATGATTTCTCCCCACTGTAGGTCGAGTGGCCATCAGAGGCTGATGGCTGAGTGGCGGGTGGCAGCCGCTAGTGGCGAGGAGTGCTCACGATGGAGGGAATTAATCATGATGACGGTGGACAGGATATCGGGATTTAGACGAGCATGGCAGAGAGCCAGTTGCCTGGGAATTTTTTTTTCTTTTTTTCCGTTAATCTTGTGAGCCACACAGGGGCAGCGTGTTGGCCTGGGACGGAGTTATTTAGTTTTTTTTTTCTATTTTATTTTATTTATAATTTATTTCTCTTTCCCTCTGAGGTGGGTTTGGTTGCTTGGGGTTGGGAGTTAGTCCCAAGTGTTAGTTTTAAGAGTACCGGGCTTCATCATATGCATATTTGGCAGAAATGGAGTGCAAGTGTGTGAGTATAATTAGAGTGTGGTTAATTCTTCTGACTTGCAGTGTGAGTGATATTGTGGTAAAAGTTCATGTGTGATTACCTGTTGGTGGGAGGGAAGTGACTATAACCATGAGAAAGATCTAGTGACTGTGTCTGAGCCCAAAATAAACTGTAAAAAGGTTTACACAGAAAACTGTGTCAGTCTTGTCTGTGCCTGCATTCCAGGAGGTCCTTGGGATGGTACAGTTTTGAGCTGCTGTTATAGCTAAAAGAGTGATAACTAAAAACTCAGTACAAAAATAATTAATTAGTGATTGGGGTCGTGCACCCTAGGCCACTACACTGATAGAAATGTGTCAGAACACACAGTGCACAGTCAGAGCTGTTTCAGCAGCATGAGAGGGACCTACACAATATTAGGCAGGTGGTGTTAATGTTATGACAGATTGGTGTACACTCTTGTACACACTGCACTTACACATTTTTTATGCTATTCTATACAGAGTGTACATTGCAAAGCTGTGCTGCAGTGTAGAGTTAAGAAATATGGAGGCAGAATACAAGCTTACCAACCTTTGCTGGAAAATTTGGATCTCTCCGTGTGTCTGTGGGTGTGTGCTATTAAAGACAGCCAGCTTAGCCTGACACTGACTTCCCACTGAAATGAACAGCGGTAAGTCAGATGTTCTCCGCTTTGGAGACAAACTATTTTCTATTCCTCTTTTCTGGACTTGTTTATTTTTAGGTGTGACAGAAGGCCAGGCTGTGTTTGATTGAAGCTGGAGGTAGCAGGCCTTGCGTAAGCTGTCAGGTTTGCTTGGCTCTGATCTTTGGCCTCTTTTTCTGAGCATGAATAAAAGGGCGAATGAAATGCATGGCGCTTTAATGCTGAAGTGGCTGGCAGGCAATCATATCAGCTTACGCAGTCACCACTACGATGTCATGAGGCATGATTCTATATGGGATATAGAGTTAATTTTCTGACTGTTGCAGGAAAAAATGTCCTTATGAGTTTTTATCCTGAATATTTTGAACAGAGTTGAACAAGTTGGACGTTGCATAATCCTGCATAATTCACAAGTCCCTGGGTGTGTTCAGCTTCTCTGTCATCCAAAGGACACATTATCTTTTTCTAATGACTTGAGTACATAATTTATATTCAGCATCTGTTGTAGTTCAGGCGTAATTTACACAGATTTTCTGTCAAGAGCCCAAATCTTTGAAAATGAAATACACATGACTGTTTCTCTCTCTCTCTCTCTCTCTCTCACCCATTTTCTTCAGCTACCCATTGCTCTCAAATGCTAAGTGCTCTGAATGTGCTCAGTGACGTCCATGGCAATTAAATTGATGTTCAAAATCGCTCTGCTCACCCACTGTTGTCTCCAGAAGAAAGAGTCCAAAAATGTCATTAATGTTTCCTAAAAACATCAACTCCTCTTTTTTCTTCTCTGGAGCTCTTCTCTGAAGAGAATTCTCTCCAATAGTTTGTTCTTTAGGCTGAATGTGGCATTCTTTTTCCTACATATTTATAATCACCCTTTTCTGCCATCATTCCCTTGTTTAGCTGATCTGTTGGTGCATGTGCAGCTCCTCTAGACCTTTATCAGGGTTTAGTTTCTGATCAGAGAATGTCTGACTCGAGTGTTTTTAATAAATTGGCCAGAAAGTAAAAGCACAAGGTGGTGTTTCTAATAAAGTGGACAGAAAGTGAAAGAGCAAAGTGGGTGTTTCTGATGAAGTGGCCAATGAGCAGAAGTAAAATGAAAATACAAGGCATAAAATAAACTTTCACAGCTGTACTGATGACCCGTTTATATGTTTCAGCTAAACCACAGGAGGAATACCAGCTTAATGTTACTGATGAATGTGTAAAGGATATTAGACAGTGGATGCTTCTAAACTACTTCTAATACTCAGTTCTGATAAGGCAGTCAGTACCATGACCACTTGCAGCTCAAAGTAAGCTTTCTGATTACACAGTAACTCTGGAGGGCCATTCAGTGTTATCCTGTACAGCAGTGAAAAACCTTGGTGTGATTATTAAACACAGTCTTTGCTGCAAAATTGCTAAAATAGTTTTCATTCATTTACATTCAGTTACATTACATTCATTCAGTTACATCCACAAATGCCAGTTAAAACTGTACTGTGCCAAAACGAAGCTGTATGCTAACAGTGTCCAGAACTTCTCTGGGCTTGGAGGCATCTGGGATGGACCGTCACACAGTGGAAACATGTACTGTGGTCAGATGAATCAGTATTTCAGGTATTTTTTGGGAGAAATGGACGCCGTGTGCCAAAGAAGAAACTGATCATCCATACCAGCAACAAGTCCAAAAGCCAGGGTCTGTCATGGTGTGGGGTTGCGTCAGTGCCCTTGGAATAGGTAACTTGCACATCTGTGATGGCACCATTAATGCTGAAAAGTACATAGAGATTTTGTAGCACAATATGCTGCCTTCAAGAAGACATCTTTTCCAGTGACTATGCATATTTCAACAAGACAAAGTGCAAAACATTCTGCACACATTACAAAGTCCTGGCTGCGGAGGAAAAAGGTACGTGTCTGTCCCAGCACGCAGTCTGTTCACCCTGTTACCGTCTGGCAGACGCTACAGGAGCATGACTGCTTGCACCACACGGCTAAAGGACAGTTTTTATCAACAGGCCATCAGGCTCCTGAACTCATAATCTGCCACCACACACTGTCACACTGTCAGTTCTCTTGCCTTCATCCAATGTGCAATATTGCTGTTTGCACTGGACTCTTTTTCACTTTTCACTTTTGCATATCGCACTTTACACAATGTGCCCTTCCCACAGGTCCTTTATATATTTGTAAATATTCTTTTTATATATATATATTACATTTCTTAAATAAGAATAGATATAAAATAAAAGTAAAAATAAAATTATCATGTTCTCCTGCTGAGTTTACTGGTTCTTCTTGTCCAACACATTTCATTGTACTGTTGACACAACTTTAACATACATATGATCAATAAACCAAACTTGAACTACTTGATTGTTTCCAATAGAGAATGACCTTGTACTGTTGCCCAACTTAAAACTTGAAGAATGGGACAAAATTATACCTGAATCACTTCATCACTTGATGTATTTAGTCCCTTAATGTTTTTTAAGTGTTGTGAAAAGGAATGGCAACATTACAAAGTGGTAAATGCTTTACTGTCCCAACTTTTTTTGGAATGTGTTGCAGGTCTGAATGGCAGAAACGTATGTATATTTACAAATGAAATGAAGTTGACCAAAATCATCATATTGTCTGCAATGAAATACAAGTCAAAGTAAATTTAGAAATCATTACTTCCTTTCCATTTGCGTTTTTGATCTGGGGGCTGATGCTTGAGTTACCGGCTCTGGTCCTGGGGGACATCGCTGGCGTCGCCTAGCTCTGCCTCTACCTCTAGTGGATCCTCAGAGTCAAGCTCCACTTTAAAGACTACAGCAAGGTCCACTATTTCTACAGTGCCTAAGTTTACCTATGATGCAGCGGTCAGCCTGCAACAAGCCAAAGCTCTTTAAAGCAGATCACAAGCTGAAATCTGCCATTTTAAATGGCCTTGCAGAAGAAAATGTGAAGTACAAGCTGTAGTTTTCTGATGCAAAATTTTCTGAGGTTGCTGAAGCACTTATTAAGAAGCATCATTGCTTAAAAGAGCAGAGCTCAGTCACTGGATACTGTGGACGGAAGACAAATGTGAAATATAAACACGAAAGTACAGAACAAAGTTAAGGAATCTTGGTTGTCCGGCTGTCATTGTGAATTCCTTTAAGCATCCTCTAAACTTCGGAGAGAGTTATAGTTCCCAGTACTATAGATAGATAGATAGATAGATAGTTCCCAGGTCGAAGTATAAGGGATCTCATGAAACCTATGGAACAGGTATGAACCCCCTCCTGTTCTTTGTATGTATCTCTTTCAGGAACGACATTTCTTTAAGTCAAGTCAAGTCAAGTAGGCTTTTATTGTCATTTCAACCATATACACTTCACACAAAACACAGGGAAATGAAACAACGTTTCTCCAGGACCATGGTGCTACATGAAACACAGGACCACAAACACTACACAACTAACAACATAAAGT
>JBBPDA010135652.1:0-22290 GCA_037974385.1 Arnoldichthys spilopterus
TATATATATACACACACATTAACCCATTCATTTCTATATCTGACATTTATCAGTCACCATGTAGCTCCTTTCTGTAGGCCCAGTGGAGAAATGGAAATGGACTAATCAGAATTTTTATTAATATATTTAATATTTAATTATTTATTTTTTTAACTTAGTGAAAATTTTTAAAACTCAAGGCTGAACTGAAGGACCCCCAAAAACATTTCAACATATTTTATCGCTATTGTATGAATCATTTATTAAATTTAGCCATTTGATCACATAGGACCTCTGTTTTTTTAAAATAAAACACTCAAGTCAAACCTATTTTTAATAAAAATACTTCCTGATACAAAATTTTTTTATCTTACAAAAAACGTGCTGTTTGCTTCAGTGATGTTCATCCACAATAAGAACAGTAAAATAAATGAATAATCAGGTTTATTTGTCAGCGTGTAAGCAGGAAAAAGCGAGGGTTGGGGGCGTGTCCTTCTGCCTAAGCTGCCGCGTCATTGTTAAGCCGCGTTCTGATTGGCAGCTGTCGTGTGAGGTTATTTTGGCGCCAAGTGAAGGACAGAAACAGAGAGGTAGATATGTCGCGCACAGAAATAGCGTAGATTTCTTTTTGGCTCCATAGATTATGTAACATTAATGTGATCTTTAGCCATGTAGGCGGACTTCAGTTCCTCAACACTACAACATTCAAGAGTTGCGTCATTTAACACGTACATCACACGTGTGTTTGACACTGATACAGTAGGAAGGAAACCGAAGGAAGCTCCAGGTAGGAAAATGAACATCAACTTTTTTATTTTACCTCGATATTTTGCAGACGTTCAGTGGTAGTAGGCAGCCGAATGATAATAAAATTAAACGGATTTTTTTTTTATCAGTTGGGATTGCATACTGCGTCCACGACCATCTGAGACTGGCTCTGTGGTCAGAAACTGACCCCTGATGAAGGTCTAGAGCAGGGGTGGGCAACTCCAGACATGCAGGGCTGAAGTCTAGCACAGTTTGGTTGTTCCTCTCCTCGAACCCACTTACTAAACCTGCTGCTGAACAGATGAGTTTATCCAGGTGTGTTTGAGCAGGGAAACCGAACTGTGCTGCACCCTGGCCTTCCAGGACTATAGATGCCCACTCCTGGTCTAGAGAATGGTGAACCCACACTGTGCATCAGTAGTCCATGATTAGTCCCATAATTTAAGCAGTTTGATTACAATGAATAACCTTAAATAGCACAAAGGTGTTTACAGTAAATTGGTCCAAAAACTGAAATGATGTGGATTTTATAGACAACGGGCTTTTCACCAAGCATGAAGGACTTTTTACTATTTTATTCTACTATTTGTTATTTATTATTGTATTTTATTGTGCTCTAAAACGTTTGATGGGAAGTGTATTGTAGATTTGTGTATATTACGGTTTATTCTATGTCTTCTCAACAAGCTAGGATAATGTTGGTGGCCCTGATTGGGAAGCATCAGCTGGGACATTCTTCTCGCAGATGGCTTTGAGTAGGGAAAAAACACACTCACCTAGGTCTGCTTGCCTCACTGGCCCTGACGCAGGTGAGAAGATCCAGGAAAGGAGCAGTAAGGTTCAGCCAAAGATCAACAGACTGAAACGACCAAAGAAGACTGCAGGGACGAGTAAGACTGTCAATAAATCAATCAACCGTGATGAAATCTGTCCACAGGACACGGCTAATGGCAAAAATTGCTTAGCAACAGCCCACACCAAGAGCCCAATGGGGCCTCTGAAGGAAATCAGTGGACACTGTTTGGCACACGCTAATGATAACTGGTGTTGGAGCATTGCTGACTCAGAGCCACAGATAATTGACTTCTGTTTAGACGAAGAGGCCACCAAACACGTTTCCATGGTAACTGCAGGACTTGTCAAAGAACAGAGATGTTGTAGTGACCCATCACAAGCCTTGAAGACCGATATTATCAGCACCTGCATGAAAGATTGTGATGTCCAGACGCTTTTTTCAACAGTCCCTGAAACTGTCATCCAAAGAACATTTAACTCTCTTAACTGCCCTCTCAGATCAGTGACCGCATCGCAGAACCACAGAGACATGGTGAGTCTGATCTTAGCAATCC
The DNA here is from genome assembly GCA_037974385.1 of Arnoldichthys spilopterus. Classification (NCBI taxonomy): domain Eukaryota; kingdom Metazoa; phylum Chordata; class Actinopteri; order Characiformes; family Lepidarchidae; genus Arnoldichthys; species Arnoldichthys spilopterus. The sequence continues at coordinate 2,097 of JBBPDA010135652.1, forward strand.
TACACTGCCCATCAAAGGTCTGTAGGTTTACAACAACTTATCAGAGTAAAGCGGAATTCCACTGTGGTTTAGAAGTAATCAGAGTTGTTCAGAATTGGTTTGTTGTGATGCTCTTTATTCCAGAGAAATCCAGAACTGTTCACAGCGGTGAAGATTAGAACCAGACACCTGGTTCCTCTAAAAGCTCCTCACAGAAAGTTCTTCCAGCTAATGGCGATGAGAACGCTGCCTGATGCCTGAGACACTGTTTAACCAGAGTTTGGAGAAGTGTTTGGGCTTAAAACTAAAGTCGTTCATGGTGGAGGGATACATGGAGGGAGATTTGCAGGCAAAATAGTCCCCAAAGTGATTTAAATTTAAATTCACAATTTTACCATCATTAAAATTCCATAGAAACACTCAGATATGTGGAGCATCATTGGGGGTGAGGGGGGGTTTGGAAAGGAAAATTTGCGTTGGAGATGTGACGTCTGGTATGGATTCTATTCATCACCACTGTAAAAACAAAATCCCAGTCTGAACCATTTTCTGTTCAGGACTCTGTTTACAAACATTTATTATGGAATTGAAATGAAATTGATTATGAAATCCCCTTTAAAGCATAACCAGGGTTACATCCCAGATGTAAATATGTGTCGATAGTAGTGACAGTGGAAATAAATCTGAATTTCTCAAATCATTTGTTTTGATGTTGACACTCAGAGCTTTCAGGTGTTTAGGGCACTCAGTCTAACAGCCTGGAAGAGAAAACTGTCCTTCATTATTTAAAAGCCACAAAAGATTTACATTGATGAACATGAAGCTGTGTATTGATGATGGCGAAAGTGACATTTTCATTGTGAAGATTCAAGATGTTTGTTTGTCAGATACACAGTTATACTACACAACGTGTAGAGAAATGTATCCCTGAACACAAAACTGTGTATGACTTAGTTAGCTATGGTAAAAAGGAGGTATAATAATAAATAAACTAACAATATACAGTATATACAGTATATACACACCATTAACAATATGTACAGACCACAATGAATTTGTAAGGACAAGAAGTTTACAGATGAATGTAGAATGTAATTTACATGGTAAATAAAGTAAAGATAAATTTAAATACCCGAATATACAGAATATATAAAGTGCAGATTAGGCAGATGTGCAAATGGCACAGTGCAAATAGATCAGGCAGGTGAAATGTGCACTGGCAATGTGCAGATAGATCAGTTTTTAAAGGCAGTGCAATGCAGTGGTTGAGTTTTGTCTGCATAATAGTTGCCTATACAGCATTACAGTACAGTGGAAGAGTGAGGTGTATAGTCCAGGTAAGACCTTCTGAACGTGAGGCAGTTCCTGGTTTAGGAGCCTTATGACCTGAGGGTAGAAACTCCTCGAGTCTCTCTGTTCTGGTCATAATGCTACACAAACGAAATGTGCCCTCTGCATTTAACTATTTAACGCATCCACATGTGGAGCAGTGGGCGGCTATCGGAGCAGTGTAGCTTGCTCAATGGTACTTAGACTTGGACTTGAACCTGTGACCCTCCAATCACATTGGCAAGTTACTAACCACTAGGCCATCACCGCCCAAACTTTAGCACAGTATTAACACACAGCTGTTTCATATTTGCTGTACCTTTTGCAAGAATTGTTTCCCTCAATTTATCCAATTTTTCATTTCAGAGGTCAAATTTTCCAGATAAAACCTGTGAGAAGCTTCTTGAGCAAATTCATGCTCAGAACCGGCACTTTCCAGTCCACCGTTTTTTCTCCCTGCTCCTGAAACGAGGGCGACAGTCTGAAAAAGGTGTAATCAGTCATGGTGAGAGAGAGATGCCTGTTGTGACTGAATCAAGATCAGGTTGCTAATGCCTTTTATAGTTTTTGCTGGTGTTTCTTAATCTTGGCTTTATCATGGTTCAGGAGTCCTGTGGTGTGTTTTCCTGCTCTGACACACCCACTTCAGCTCAGGAAATGCACATAATGAGCTGATTACTTGGATCAGTTGTCAAAACACCAGGATCAGTTGTCAAAACACCAAAATCAGCTCTCAAAACACTAACACGTCCAGGATGTCTTATGTTAATTTCTATTAACTTTTAAATTTTATTAATTCAAACAAAACCCAAGTTGTCAGAATCTCTCAAATTTACCATAGTTCTGTAAAATAGTTTAAGGGATAAGGTCACACAGTAAATGTCACTAATGTGAAACACTGGTCTTAAAAATGGTTGGAGTGCTCCCCCTTGTGGAGAATCTTCAGCTTGCTGAACACGAGTGAGTCCAGCAGTGTATGGTGTACTCTACATCTAAAAAACAAAACAAACATATGAAGTAAATTTCTGTATTTGATTATTAAATGCAGGACCAGGGGTACGTTTTACAAAGCAGAATTTTTGTTTAGCCATGAAATTTTATAATCTTACATTTCTATTCGACAGTAACTTTGAGCTTCAGTTATCTAGCTGATGTCTTTTTCAGGAACTTGCACTGTCCATACTGCTCCAGTCTTTGGGAAGAGGAAACCGGAAGAGTTTCTCCATGATGACCAGCCTCCAAAACGATCAAACAAAGATAGTGTGTGTGCTCATACCTCTCAGTGTGTAAACACACAGACTCCTCAAAACACCACAAACCCATCAGCAGAACTCCACAAACCCATCAGCAGAAGCAGGCTGAGTGTGAGCCGGAGGAAAAAACAGCAAAGCACAGCTATTGCTTGGGGTCAGAGTGTGTGCAGTGTGGGAGGAAGCACATCACCGGAGTGTGTGACGAGAGATGAGGATGTGCTGTGGACGGAGAAATATCAGCCTCGGCACTCTGACGAAGTGATCGGGAATTCAGCCTCAGTGAGGAAACTTCACAGGTAAATGTGTGTGCAGGTGTGACATCACACATCTCATTAACCCTTGACATAACATTAACTTCACTGACAGGTGAAGTAAACAACATTGAATGTCTAGTTATTTCATTACAACCTGTCAGGGGGTGGGATATAGTAGACAGTAAGTGAACAGTCAGTTCTTGAAGTTGATGTGCTGGAAGCAGGAAAAATGGGTGAGCATAAGGATCTGAGCCACTCTGAAAAGAGCTTATTGTGTTGGTTAGACAACTAAGTCAGAACACCTCCAAACCGGCAGGTCTTATGGAGTGTTCCAGGTATGTAGTAGTTCGTGAATAGATTTGAATGCTACACTGCTGGGAATGTCTCCTCTTGTTAACAGCTGGCTAAAGGAGTGGAGGATGAGAGCAGATGTGGAGGAGAGAAGGAAAAGACAAGAGGAGCAACGCAGGATGCGAGAAGAGAGCAGAGGTATCCCACACACACATTCATGCACACACGCACATACACTGACACGTGTTTTCCCATTACTGTTTACAGGGTAGGCACATGAGGTCACTGCTGTTACACTGAGTGGCAGAATGCTAATGTTTACTGAGTCACAGTGTTCGCATTCAGCTTGAAAACACGAACAACCAATTAAAATGGGAACGAGCTGCTGTGTGATCGACTGTACAGATTCAACAAAAAATGTGAGGGATCTTTTTACAGACTGCCCAAAGGGGGGGGGGGGTGGAGATAATAAAGTAAAGAATTATCTGCTTAAATTATAAAACCATTTGGACTCAACTGCAATCCTTACCCTTTACCAAAGAACCAGGGGCCAAGGGGGGACAATTGTCAACAATTATTTGACCACAACTATTGCTTTATTCATAAATATTCCCACACCCAGTCTCACTTTATCCTTCCTTTGTGCAGAGTCATGGGATTGTGGTGATTTTGAGGGTGAATTGGTGATGGTGGAGTGTGAGGGTGAGCTGCGTAACACTGTGCTGATTCAGGGACCTGTAGGCGTGGGCAAGACCGCAGCTGTGTACGCCTGCGCTGAGGAGCTGGGATATAAAGTATTTGCACAATAATGATGTCAACCATCCCGTTATTTTTTACATTCATGTTATTAGTGATCATTTTACATTAATACAGTTTAGTAAGGTGTTAAATATGTGTGACAAATAAAATTAAAGGGCCCATATTCTACAGTTGACCTTAGAACCTATGAAAAAACAAGGGAAACGTGTTTTTCCATAATATGGGCCTCTCTCTCCCTCGCTCTCTGAGTTGTCCCAACTCTCCTGCAGGTGTTTGAGGTCAACAGCTCTTCTCTGCGAAGCCGTCAAATAGTTCTGTCTCAGCTCAGAGAAGCCACTCAGTCTCATCAAGTGCGGGAGCTGCGGCCCGACTCTGAAAAAAACAAAAACGCCATCAAAAAAGACCCAGTCATGCCTAAAGCACCTCCAGGAGCAGCAGCATCTAGTGAGTTCACTACAGCCGAGCACCTGAACCACACAGCAGTTTACTTTTTCAAATAATAATTACTTTTAGTTCATCTATGGCAGAAGGGCCTAAATCTGCTACTGGAGGGCCAGTGTCCAGTACAGGTTGGCACTTTCCCTCCTCAAACATCCTCACTGATCCTGGCAATGATGGGTATCACCAAAATCACCAAACTGGCACTCCAGGACCAGATTTGGGAAACCGTATGTTTCATCTTTGGTATCTTTTTTATCCCCAATATACACTGCACGTCACTTTAAGAAGACGAGGCTTCCAGAAAACTCCTCGGCTTCTCCAGAAAAACCTCAGTCAAGCCCCGTAACACACCCCGAAGGAAAAGCAGCGCTTCACCAGCCATAACTCTCAAACATTTCTTTAAGAGGACGGACAGGCCTGGGCACAAAAGCACTGTTTTCCCCCGAGATCCACGAGGTACGCAACAGAAACATCTTATATAAGCTAAAATGAATGTCTGGGTGGTTCTTTGATTTTGTTTAAATTATGCTAAATTACTGGGGAACCTCCTGTTCTAGTCAAAGTGAAGCCCACACTAAAATGTCTGGTTCACCAGGCTTTTGCTGTCTACATCCAAAAACCATAAACCAGAGTTTTAGCCTGGTCATTGCTCGCTCGCTCCTTCATGAATCAGAGATTTATTTCTACAGGTTCTGATGAAGCGAGTCCTGACGTGCTCACCGACTCGGACTTAAATGCTCAAGACTCCAGTAATGAACAAGCATTAAAAGACCCTGTGTTGCATAGAAAGGACCGGACACCTCGCATTTCTCTCATACTGTTTGAGGAGGTAAAGGAAAATGCCACTAAGCCATAATAAGAAGCCATATCAGGACATATGACATATTTATGTCTCATCATTCCAACCTCACTGAATTACAGTTAATGTCAAAATTAGTTGAACATTCAATATAAGAGGTAAAAAAATCTTTATAGTATTGCAATATTTTTTCATTATGATATTATATCAATACAGTGGAGGCAAGTATTAATATTCATTGAAAATTATTTTACAATCTTTTTTAATGTATTTAATAGACTTTTATATTGGTACATACATGGCTTCTGAAGTCCACAAGATGGTGCAAGACCATTTGTGGAAATTGAAAAATAAGTGCAGAGACTCCTTTACGTTAAGCACCATATGCTTTCAAGTGCTATCATATTTCCATCATGGAAAAAAAGTGTTATTGTATATTTTTAAGACTGGTGTGCTAATATTACCCTGACTTGCTAGAGATTGTCATACTATATTATTCATTGTCTGATTCACCCACATATTCAATTTTGTCTCCAGGTTGACATCATCTTCAGTGAGGATGTGGGCTTTCTTACAGCCATTAAGACCTTAATGACCACCACCAAGAGGCCTATTATTCTGACCACCAGTGGTGAGGTCAATTCACCTAAAAAAAATTTTAAAGGCCACCAGGAAAAGTACAAAAGTAACTTGGCAGTGTTGTCTTTCTCAGATCCGCAGTTTAGTGGAACATTTGATGGCTATTTTGAGGAGTTACATTTCAAAACTCCTCCAGTGGTAAGTGCTCAAAAATGTTCAGGCACTTCTCCATGCCAGGTTGGACATTGTTTATGTAAGGACCACTGGCTGTGCATTATCACTGTATTCCTGTTTGATTTCTACATTAAGCCAGTAGTTTTGCACAAACCCAACTCGGGCAATACTCGGGCAAAGAGCAGAAATCTGGACCTTCTAGGAGTCCCTGAGCAATAGCTTGAGAACCACTAGCTTAAGTGATAGAACACTTTTAAGGTGTGCTAAATTTACACTGATGTCACTTTCCCACCAGTAGCATACCCTCAAAAACCGAAACTGGGAGTAAGAACAAATTATCTGCTTAAATAAAGGCAGTTGGGCATGACCATGATCCTTACCACACAACCAGTGAGCCATGGACACAGACATGTGGTCAAGAGTTGACTTTGTTCACAATAATATATCTGATTGTGGTGCTGGGCAGGAAAATACACAAAAAACACACAAACTGTAAATGTGAGGAAAGCCAATTTCTGCCAATGTGTCATGGTCCATGGCCCAGTGGTTCTTTAGTAAGTTGTAAGGATCACGGTCAAGCACAAATGCCTTTATGCGGATAATCGCAGCTTCCATTTTCTTTAGCTTTGGGCAGCATGTAAAAAAAAAATCGCTCCCATTACATTTGTGTTTTCGAGGCATTTTAACTGAACGTTAGTGGTTAGGACATTACACTTGTGAACTGAAGGTGTCAAGGTACCTTTCCGCTACACTGCTCTCCGGGCACTGTTGATAGCTGCTTGCTGCTCCATGTGTGATGGGTTAAATGCAGAGGTCACACTTCGTTGTGGTAGTTGAGTGTGTTCACAGTGACAATTAGTCACTTTCACTAATGCTGCCACTCAGTGGGTGTAACCACACTGACCTCTGCCCACTGTGACCTCATATGCATATCCTCTGTTATCAGGCATAATTACTGGTGGAATGTTTTTCATCCTTTTGGACAGTGCAGATGGAGTTAACTGTACTATAGCAATGAATAAAGACCTGTGACCGTGGCCCTGTTGTTATGCATTGCTTAAAGGAAGTCACCAGAAGTTACCTGCAGTGTGTCTGTGTGGTGGAGAGTGTTTGGCCAGACCCAGAGGACATCAGCTTTTTGCTGTCAGAGTGCAGAGGGGACGTGAGGAGAAGTATGTTAGAGCTGGAGCTGTGGGCACGAAGTGGACGAGGAAATACACACAGACATGCTCAGAACAAGGCACTCACAGTGAGTCGCATCTCTCTTACAGACATTCATCTTCAGCTGGAGGCCAGGGACACAAATAACTACAGACTTGAAATGATTATTTAAAAGCTTTATATCTGTACAGTGTATTTTTATAAAAAATAAAAATAGAATAAATACAGTAAATAACATTAATACAGCAAACAGTGATGTGTCTGAGTGTGTTGGCTTAACCATTCCCACAGCTCTCCTGGTGTAAGCCCAGTACTTCTGTAGTCCCATCAGATCACTGCTTTGGGCTCAATCAGTCCTTCATTAGATAAAATCAGCTGCTAATTGAGCTTCACACCATGCAGTGGCTGGAGGCATGGAGGAGAAATCTGAAGCCAAACTTGTCTTCTAACCAGCTCACACACCATCAACTGCTGTTTACACACATCAGCTCATCTGGACCTGATTTACTCCTTGTTTGATTCTAACATTCACTTGTGTTTCTGCTGACTGTTACAGTGTCGCTCAAGTGCTGAACTGGAGAACAGTGGGTGTATGGATGTTGTGGTAGAGAACTGGAGGACGGGCCGGGGTCTTTTCTACTCAAACCTGGAGCTTCTTTTCACTTCATTTTTTCCCTTATCTCCTCAAAATGAAGATAACAACACCCTCAAGGCAGCTTGCCCCACCTTTGAGAGGAAACTGAAAAAAGAAGCTTCATCCAGCTTTGCTCTGATTGAACCAAGACCAGGAAAACTTACAAGACTGAAAGGGATGAAACAGAAGTCTGGAGATTATAAGGAAATGTCCTGCTCAAAGTTTCTAGAAATTAACAAATTTGACAAATTCCCATGTTCTGCAAAAGAAATGGGCCTTTCAGAAAGTTTCTCGACTGAAGAAAGCTCATCTAAGCTTCTTTCCTGCTGCCTCGACACACTGGCACAGTTTTTTGACACCATGTCTTTTCTGGACTCCTGTATTTACAAGCAGCTTTTGCAGGTAGGGGTGGACAGTGTGACCATATGTTGTCATTATCATGATTAAGTGTGTCAGAATGCAGTTTTCCCAATATACAATTGGTACAATTCGTCACCCATTTTATACAGACATGTGTATATGTTAGATCAGAGGTGCCCGAATCTTGTCCTGCAGGGTCAGTTTCCAGTACAGTTTCCAGGTTTCCATTCTCAAGCATGTTTACTAAACCTGGCAATGAGCTGATCCAGTGTGGCTGAGTAGGGAAATCACCACACTGTGCTAGCCAAGACCAGAGCTAGACAACCCTGTTTAAGACTAACTGAAGTAGGCTCCTCCCATGAGTTGCAATGCTATTGTTGCATGGCAAAAAAACTATGCTCAAGTACTATGTTATAGTCTGATTTTGGGTTTTCACATGTGAAAGATGACTGAAAGAAACGTGCCGACATTTGGTCATGGCTACAGATCAGTGGTCCTATTGCACTGTGGGAGAGATCCAAAGATGACCATTATCATGAGCTTACAACCAAACACAGCATGGGACAAAATTGTGGCAGTGTCCAAAATGTTGGAGGACCATCTCACACAGTGACCGTTGCTATGACTGGGGTCTACTAACCAACTTCTTATTCAACTTCATTGTTTACCACTATAGTGGCACAGATGGACAACATGCTAATGCGATCATGAAACTTCAAACATTGTGATGTTCTCTATGCCATATCACCTACCCTCTTCAGGTTCCAGGGCTCTGTCAGCCTGGGCAAGTGGACGGCTGGATGGGAGCCAAACTGACCGACAGTTTGGTGGATATACTGAGAGAGGAGGAGGTGAGCCCGCTTCTGGAGCGCTCTTATGTATTCTTGGCTGTTTTGGAGGGTCTGGGGTTCTACCAGTGTAGAGCGGAGCTGTCTGAGACATGGAGAAAAGCTCAGAAACTGAAAGAAGTGGATGGAGGGAACAGATCTTCTACACTGATGGAACATCTCATCTCCATGTCACCTGATGTTCCTGTTTGTCAGAAGAGTACACCTAGGTAAGCTAAAACTAAAGCAATGGTTTGACAATAAATCAAATCAACAGTTTCCATCTTTGCAGCCAACTTAAGTCCTCTTTTTGGCTGGCTGGCTACATCTGGGGTGAGGAGACCATGGCCTATCTGAGCAATTCCTTTTTACATCATGTCCTGCGTCCTTCATGGAGTGAAGTCCACTAGGCAAATAATATCTAGAAGCACAACACCCACCCAGATCCAAAAAATGCATTACTGATAATTTTTCTCCTTCTTCTTGCTCCAGTGTTTCCCAGAACAACAGAAAGGTCATTAGCAAAGTGCTGTCCAGTAAAGCATTCCGTTGTCATGGTAACAAGCAGGCGGTCACCATGGATTACATGCCTGCCCTTCGCTCGATGTGCAGAATGGAAAGAGCAAAGCAGCAAAACAAACCCAGGTGATGTGGAGTGATGAGTAAAAATATATTGATCAGCCATAAAATTAACACCACTCACAGGTGAAATGAATAACATAACCTAGTTATTTCATCACAACAGCACCTGTCAGGAGGTGGAATATATTAGACAGCAAGTGAACAGTCAGTTCTCGAGGTTAATGTGCTCAAAGCAGAACAAATGGACAAGCATAAAGATCTGAGCCACTCTGACAAGGGCCTTATTTGTGATGGCAAGACGACAGAGTCAGAGCCTCTCAGGAACGACAGGTCTTGTGGTGTGTTCCAGGTGTGCGGTAGTTAGTACCTACCAAGTGATCCAAGAAAGGACAACTGGTGGATCAGCAACAGGGTTATGGGCACAAAAGTTTCATGTCTAGCCTGTATGTTTTGGATTGATACGGTGTAGTATCACAATATTTTTGGCACAATATTATATCGATACAGCAGAGTATAGTACAAGTGTATTTACATGTTTAACACTAATTTCATAACACTTCTGAAGTCCACATGGGGGTGCAAGACCTCATTCATCTTTTGCAGAAAATTAAAAGATAGTTGCTGAGACTGCTACAGAGACTTAGATCCCTTAATACAAAAATATAGGCATAATATTTTTGTCTATCAAGTAACATGCTCATATTTTGGCCAAATAAAATTCCCTGGTTATTTTAACACACACCCGTTCCAAAAATACAGAAATGTTTGGTTTTTCTTTAAATTCTATCCAAAGGCATATAGAAAGTGTGTTCTTACCTTGTTCTATAGATGAGCTAAATCAGGTGGTTTGGGACAGGAAACACTAAAGCCTGTGCGTTGCAGCTGACACAGTGATTTAGTGCTTTATTTATTGCTAACAAATGTACATGTGCTTCTCATTTGCAGATGTTTACACTACCTCAACAGCATTCACCTCCCCTTACCCAAAAGTGTTCTGACACAGCTTGCCTTGGATTTGCACTGACACAGCTCCTTCTGCTGCCTCTGGATCAACCTGTATAGCTAATAGTCATCTATACAAACTCTGCAAACTAGCACGTAATTTATAGTTGTTACTTTTGTCACGCAACACATTCTGTCTACATGTTTGACAGCTAGCTTTGTGAGCTAGAAATGACCCAAGATGAAAAATCACCTTCAGAACTACTCAGATGCTGTTGGTCAACTCAGATGTTTAATTTTATACAATAAATATGTGAGTTATGAACCAGATGAGGCCACTTTCCTTTCAAGAGCCATGGCTTTGCTGTGCATTTAAAAAGTCCATGCCCAAATTAAGGCAACACACAGGTCAATTTGGTTCTGTCCAGCAAAGTTTTATGATTTTTCCCTGCTCAAATACAACTGGTTCAGTTCACCAGTTCACTGCCAGGTTTACTGACTGTGATAAGGGGGACTACCAAACTGTGTTGGCCCAGAACCTTTACTACTGTAAAGTAGGGGGATGTGGAGAAAGTCCATTTTTGTTGTAGAAAAGTGCTGGAATACCAGTGCTGCATCTTCTAAAAAAAACTGCATGCTACAAATGCCCCACTTCTGAAGCTGTGGTGCTGTTCTTGCTGCCAGTTTGAGCAATCACCCTGTCCATGCTAGTTTATTTGTGCTGAACGTAATGGATTCCATAGGTCCAGCCTATAAAACAACCACAGAGAAATAAAAAATTGATTATTGATCAGAATTCCCTAAATAAAATGACATCCCCCTAGTCACCTGCATTCACTCTGATTATTAGGGTTGGGATAGCAAAGTGGGAAACAGCCCTGGCCTTCACAAAGCCAACTGGGATTTGATTTCTGTCCAGCACTTTGGCAAGACTCCTAATGCTGCGTTCACCTACATCTGTAGTATGATTGAACACTGAATATGAACAATTGTAAATTGTTCTGTATAAAAGTGGTGGTGGTTCTTGTAGCACAATGTGAATAAACTGACAGCTTCTTAATGCTAGCTGCTGCTACCATCTTCTCAAGATGAACAATAGCTTGGCTATTGCAGATGTGTTCATTGTTGACCTTATGTTTCGGCCCTGCCTTCCTCCCCCCCCTAGTGGAAATAGAATTTAACCCCCTGGATAGACAAAAGGAACTCCTTACAAAAAGGAATTTCGTAAGCTGTTTTCATAAAGATTCTGACGTTTACTTGTTTAATGTTTTTTCTTACGTAAAAACAGAAACTACAGACTGGAGTGTTGACATAATTGTGTAAAATAACTGGCTATTGCATTTTCTATCAATCTTAATATTCACATCAATAATGCTATTTGGGAACCATGCCATCCAATAATAAGTGGTTGATCAGGCTGTTCATAGGCACAGAGTCAGCCCAGTTCTGCACCCTAGGCCTGTGTTAATAAGTAGGACAATGGGCTTAGTCACTATAAGAACAGTTCTGAGGTGTAAGAACGCTTCATGAATCTGATTCACTTTTCTTAAGACCAAATTTAGGAAAAAATGTTAAAAGTAACTGGTTAATGAGGCCCAGTGAGTTCACACTACACAACTGTAAAAGTGGTTGGATCATTGTACTATTCACACTACACAGTCTTGAGACTGTGAGTGTAGTGTGAACACAGTGGCAGTTGCACAACTGGTCTGTCTGCTCTACAAAATGTCATCACACATCATGTGAGAAGTGACGTGACCCAGGAGTTTAAAAAATGGATGTACAGGAAAACAAGCGTGGTTTGCATGAAGGGATATGAATAAATGGATCAGCACATGCAGGCAGTATGGCCTATCTGTTCTACAGACAGTGATTCACAAGAAATTGCGCCTGATTGAGGGCTTCCGTCAGTGACTCAAATCCTGCCTAATAATCGTGTAGTAATAACAAGGCATTAATTGCTGCAGCTCTATTGAGCAGAGTTCGCTGCTAGAAAACATTTCGGTTCCACTCACGTGTCTGGCCGTCCTTCACTCTGTGAGCAGTTCGTAGAAAGTCACGGCCTGTAACAGAGCATCACACAGCTCCTCCCCCCTGTTCCTGCTGTTCATCTGGAATGCTCCTTGATACCTCATCAGCAGCTCTCTGGGGAACGTCACCCGCGGTGACTTCTTTGTCACCGACTCCGTCATCATCTGCCTGACCATCTGAGCGCCGCTTGTGCGACTGTCACCCACCATCAGGCCGAAGTGACGGCCCACGGTGGTGCGCATCATGTTTAGAACCTTTGGGGCGGAGCCTGGCTCTCTCCGCGGGCTGAGCAGAGCGAACAGCATGGCCTCCACCGTCCGCAGGTGAGCCATGACCGGGAACAGCGTTGTGTTCTGGAGAGATACGCCTGGCTTTTCCACCACAAACAAATCAGCAGCAGGCAGGTTCGAAACCACAGCAGAAATCTGGGAAAGAAGGTAAAGGTGCAGAACATGATAAACGTCAGCAATCCATCAAGGCTTGGACAGTGTGTATTTTTTCATACGGACGTTAAAGGTCCATTTCTGATGCCAGAAAGTAGCTGCTGCACAATTTAAGGTGGAATGGTCAAATCAAGTCAGTGAAGGTTTTGCTCTGGTCTCAAGCGGGTTCACCAGTGTCAATATGGTGATGCATGGTATAACAGTATAGTGCCCAGGCCTAAATCCAACATTCAGTACAAGTAGAAGATCATCTCGTTATGAAAATTTTTAACAATCAGTAAAAAAAGACTACTGGGGTTTTCTAGGACTGGTTAGTGGAGAAGAGAATGTGTAAATATTGAACATCACGCTAAAGTGGCTTTATGTGTTGGCCCAGAATTCCTCTGGTCATTCAACACCCCTGTGGTGAAATAAACCATTCTGCACTGAGATTGATGTTCTGAAGATGTTCTGTGATCAAAAAGCAGAAGTGAAAACCTGGATCCTGGCCAGCGCCATCCACCCATCTCTTCTGTTGATATGAGGGATATTTGCTATAACTTTAAAGGTTTATTAGCTAGAAGGACTATTTCTATCAGCAGAGCCACAAAATGGCAACAAAATCAATAAAATAAATTAATGATTTAATGTGTAAATTATTACACTTACATGTATAATAAGCTTGATAATGTACAGTCCTACACTGTGTGTTGAGATCCTGCTGGTCTGTACTGATAATGACCCCCTGGCCTACACATCCCATCCCATAATAAATTCACTTCATATTATGTACAGATATCTGCTGATTTTGCAGTTTACGCTTTCAACCAAGTAGTCACTGAAATATTTGTGGGATTAGTAAAAGCAGAGCAAAAAGAATAAACATCTGAACTTTTTCCCTAGGATTAGTTTTAAGGCTAAATGGCCACACCCACTTCTTAAAGCTCTCTAACTAATAAAGACATAAGTCAAAAATTCTGCACACCCTGTTCCAGGCACAATGACATTATTTCCTAAATATATTCAGACTGAGGGAGGCCTGACTTCACAAGCCCCAGCCTTACATCTTCCAGATAACTTGATGCCATGTACGTCCCGGTCATGAAACTGTGGCACTCTTCCTGCTGCCAGTCTAAGACCGTCATCCCCCGGTCCATGTGGATCCATGCTATTTTATTAGTGCCGCACACAATGGAGATGATCGACCTGGCAGCCTGTTAAATAACAGAAGAGAATTGAACATACATTAAATAAACAATACTGTCCAAAAGTCTGAGGCTCCTGACAAAATTTGGACACTCTATAGAACAGAAAATGTTCAGTAAATATCATTAATAAAAACTGATTATGCCATCTCTAGTAAATAAACAATACAATAATCAAAAAAAGATTCATAAGAATGAAGACAAAAATAATTATTCAGTGAATTTGTGAAAATTAAAATCTACACCAAAAATGTTTGTTTTAACCTGGATTTAGAGCTGAGCCATGTGGTGATATTTAATATCAAGATAAATTACATCAAAATATGTTTTATCTTGATATTGTAAGTAGTAAAAAAAAAAACCAACCATCTGCCTGTTGTTTATTACAGAGATCACGCTACAAGTCCTGTTTAACTGGGTTTAGTGCAATGCGTGAAACACTTAATAAACCCATCACTTGCAGTGATATAGTTTAAATGTGACTTTGCTGGTGTTCAAACAATAAATACTGCAACATATCATGGATGCCAAAGATGTAAGTAACGTGACTGGTCATGGTATCTGAATTTCAAACACAAAATGATAAACTGTTCATTAATTTCTGGGCTTTGTAACACCTGTTTTACTTCTGTGGTCTCTGTTCGGATTAGGCTGAAAAATGGAGATTGGAATCTTTTCTCCCACCTCTAAATGCGCCTTGTCCACTAGAGGTCTTATGAACTTGGCGAGCAGGAGTTTCGGCTTCCTCTTCTCCCTCCTCTCAGCCGGGTTCAGGATGGAGTTGAATACGATGACGGCGCTCTTATGCTTCAGCAATGGCACATTAACAATGCTCTCCAGATCTTTAAAGGGTCCATTTCTGGTCCTGTACTCCACCATATTGACTAGTTTTTGCCCTCTGAGCAGCTTGACCCCAGCCAGTTCAGTCTCTGACCCTGTGTTGAGAAGCTTCAGGATAGTTGCCCGCTGCTCTTGAGTGTAGAAAGAGTCAAGTGGTTTAGTTTCCCCGCTGATCTCCGGAGCTTCGCCATGGAACAGCTCCAAACCTGGAGCTGGGATCCGAATCGCCCTGCGACATGTGCAGTACAGCGGGCCGAGCTTTAGAGGTGACCGCAGACCAGAGTGACCTGCAGAACAGACTTGTGTTTATTATTACTTAAAGGCAACTGAGGTTATTTATTTAATAATTAAATAATTTTGGTAAGAGATACCAATAGTGTTAATGATTTAAACTAGTGTTTATTTTAACTGATTACTATTAACTTTTTTGTAACTATCACAGGTAAACTGAATTCATACAGTTGAAGCCAAAATTATTATCCCCCCTTATTAAGTTAGACAACACTCTTGATTTCTCCCTGTGCCTGAGGCTGCAAAACAGCCCCACAGCATGATGCTCCCACCACCATGTTTAACTGTGGGGACTGTTTTCCTAGGGTTGAAGGCTTTTACCCTCTTTCGCCAAACATAAGCAACATCCATGTGCCCAAACAGTTCCAGTTTAGTCTCATCAGACCAAAGCACAGACTTCCAGAA
Organism: Arnoldichthys spilopterus; assembly: GCA_037974385.1. NCBI lineage: Eukaryota > Metazoa > Chordata > Actinopteri > Characiformes > Lepidarchidae > Arnoldichthys > Arnoldichthys spilopterus. The sequence continues at coordinate 17,655 of JBBPDA010135652.1, forward strand.
CTCATCTTTACCTTTCAAATGTTCACGAGTAAACCTCAGTTGGGCTGTGATGTGCCGCTCTTTGAGTAAAGGGGATCTTCTGGGACGATGGCCCTGAAGCCTACCACGATGAAGAGCCCTCACAACTGTGTTCCTTGAAACATCAACTCCAGAAGAGGCCAGGCCAGCAACAATCATCTTGGCAGATGTCTGGGGCTCCTTACGGACATCTCTGACTATTTTCCTCTCCAGAGTTCTTGAAATCTTGCGCTTGCGGCCACGGCCAGGTTTGTTTCTTATAGAATTTGTCTCCTTGTACTTGGCAATGATGCAACGTACAGCAGTTCTAGACACTGTGAATTGCTTGGAAATGGCAGTGTAGCCTTCCCCCTTATCATGAGCCTGTACTATTTTCTTTCTAAACTCCAGACTGATTTCCTTTGTCTTTGGCATGGTGAGTAACAGTAGTCCCTCTCATGTGTTCAAGTGCCCTGTTCCTTGGAATCTTTTTATGCTGATTGAAAGTTGTTAGGAAGGTAATTTACTGCACATGTGTGGTTTCAGAGCTGATTGGTTAATTACTGTAGGTGTGTTTTGAAAGCAAACATTCACATGGGGCTAATATTTTTGACCACCCCATTTTTTGTATATTTGATATGAAGCCTAAAAATGTATTTTATATTACAAAATGTACCAAAAGCTACTAAATAGCACTGGTGAATCTTTGATTATATGAAGTTTCATCAATGCCACAAACACTGGGAAGAAGTTTAGGAAAATGTTCCATAATTACTGGGGGGCTAATAATTTTGGCCTCAACAGTACATCAATTTAAATACATGCAGCTATCAGGACTTATACTATATTAGACTTACAGGATTTTACAACAAATTCAAATCACCACAGTTTACTACAGGACGCTACACAAGTATAACAGATTACTGTACAACAGGGTTACAAACATTTTAGAAAGAGAAAAATATAGATTATTTTAAATTATACAGTGCTGTATGTGATCTATATTTTTAGTCTTACTTATTAAAATGTTGTATAGTAATAATGTAAGAAAACGTCACATTAATGTAAACATTTTTTATTTCACTTTAAACATTAGTTAAATAATGCAAGTCATTTGAGCGATTACAAATAATAATAATAATGTAATTAATGCAGAAACATTTAGGTTGTGAGTAAACTGCGTTAAGAAAAAGAACAATAATACCACAATTATACTATAAATCACAATTAGACAGTATTACAGAATTTACATTAAACTCCTGTATTGACATTTTGTAACAATCTATTTAATAAACATATATTATAATTCAAGTTTTAGTTTTAACTAACGGAAATATTTAACTGCTATTTAAAAATGAAGCACAAATGATTTTAATCTGCATCAAACCTGCTGTTTCCCATTAACAGTGTCGTTAACTGTCTGCTGCTACAGCACCAGCGTCTTTTCACGCCATTTACCCTTAATGCACTCCTTCTTACAACCACAGAATAAATCCGACTTTACCTCTGAGAAGGAGCGAAGACATAAACCTCGTGGACATCAACATAATTAATCATTTCACCTAAATAAAACTGTAAAACCTAAAAGTTAAACCCGCCATAGAGTGTCCCCCACTGCTTGATACTTTTCGTCCGGGCGGAAAACAGGCGTCGTATGTTTTTCGTTCCGCCTGAGAAATGCTTCCGCTCCAGTTCTGCGCTCCTGCGCCACAGGACTGTTCTCAACATCGCGACCTAAAATCATCTAAAGTGCTCCGTTACTTTCGAACTGGTTAGTTTGTCCTGCAGTCATACCTTCTCCCGGGGTTGCATAGAATGTGACCGTGGGGAACAGAAACTGTCCATGATCCATGGTGAAAATTCTCTCCAACATGTTTTGGATTAGATAAACTTAGAATAATAAGCACAAAGAGTAAAGCGTGTGAAGTGAAGTAAGCCATATAATCAATACAGAGGGATAAACGTATAATTTTAATAAAGTTAAACAAAAGTAAATACAATTTCATATCATTATCAGAATCAGAATGTGCATTTATAATAATAACGTATTTCCTAACTACAAAAAAATCTTTATTTTGACCTTTGCTACACGTTACATGCAAATATATTATAATACCTGTAAATAAAAACCTCGGAGGCTGCTTCGCGTTTTGCCTGCGCTGGAATTGGCCCTGAGAGGGATCCATAGGCACGTTGGAGGTCAGTAGGAGGAGGAGAGTGCTTGAGCGGTGAAGTCCAGCGGCAGCAGGTCCGGGCTGGAGGGGTTGACGGAGCGGCATCACAACATGTATCTCACATCACACTAGAGACGGCTTAAATCTGTACTAGGGGCGCCATGGTGCCTCATTAGGGGCCGGAGCCGATAATATTCATCACTGACATCCGGCGATCCTTTGGTTCGGTCTCGGTTTCCTAAAATAGGACCGTAGGTCTGGAAAAGATGCGCAAGGACGTCAGGATTCTGCTGGTGGGGGAACGTAAGTCACATAAATAATTTTGTACATATTTGTTTATATAATTACGATAATTCTGTTATGTACATTTTTTTTACAGAAGTTGTCTTCTTATTTGAATTTTCCGTTCCACCTTAAATGTTGCAGCAGTTTCATTCGGGCACCGTACCCGTTTAAAACTGCTGCAGCATTTAAGGTGGAACGGAAAAGTGAAATAAAAAGGCGTCTAATGCTTCGTAGGATAATCCTCCAGGTATTTATACATGCACCAAAGTGACTATAGTCCACAACTGCTCTTAATGTTCATCACACTACACTGTCTCTGAACATGCATAAACATGTGGTGCCTGGACTGTGATGGTGGAGCTTCCATTAGATAATCCTCTAATAGCCTACACATATGTCCCCTGTGCAGCCATAACATCCTTGTACAGTAGGGTCACCATCCTTGACCCTTTCATATTTCATTCCCAGCCAGCATTTAACACACCTCATTAACATCAAGGTTAATTGCAAAAAAGTGTCAAACATGCTTCACGCACTCCAGGACAGAGTCTAACTTGGCTTAATGTTCATGTTTAAACAGAAATGAGATTTTGAGACTCCTCCAGAGTGGGTTTGGTCTGAAATGATTCAGAGTGGGATTTCCTTACAGAGGTGGTGAAGCTCTACATGTCTCTGAGTGTTTCTACGGAATGTTGATGGTAAAATCTTGAATCTGGGCTAAATTCCCTTTGGAGGACTATTTTGCTTTATAACACCCTGTATGTAACCCTCCACCGTGAATGGTTAGGCCCAAAATCTTCTTAAAACTATGGGGAAAAGATGTCTCCGGCATCAGACAGCATCTTCATCACCATTTAATGAAAGAACGTTCTGTGATGGAGCTTTAAGAGGAACCAGACATCTGGTTCCATTCACCACCACTGTGAACAATTCGGAGAAATTTTGAAAAATCTGCTTATTTTTCACTTTAAACTATGAAACCAGAAGTGGTTGAATAGTTCAGGATTTTGTGTGTACATGCGTTCAGCTAAACCACATGCATGCTGCTAGGTATATACCCAGAGCAGGCTGGTAAATTTTGCATTGCAAATCAAAAGCATAGCAAATAACAAATTTGCATTGCGGTTTGTCAGTGCTGTGGTGTGTAACAGCGAGCTAAAGCGGAGTGGTGAAAGTGGGTTGAGGCCCTCTCTAGAGAGTGTGTTTCCTAAGATAGGAGCTTAGAAAGATTGCGGTGGTGGTTCATATTTGTGTGTTCATATTTACTACAATTAATTAGTAATTAGGAATTATGAGCACTATCACTGTTTTACTCTTCTCCCTGCATACAGAGACCTGATAGAAAGGGGTACACACAGTGCACCACAGTCAGAGCTGTTCTGGAGGCATGAGGGGACCCACACAGTATTAGGCAGGTGGTTTTTCTTGCTGATTCATGTAAGTGTGAGAAACGTGCTTGATAGAGAAACAGTGCTGGTAAGTGCTCAATGTGGTGCCTGCTCATTGGGTGTGTGTTCTGTTATCTGCCTCTTATCCAAAACTGTGTTAATGTAGATTTAAGAGAAGTGAACACAGCTGGGTCAGGTTTGCCGCATGGTGTTGGTGTGTTTATTAAAGGAGAAACTCTGTAAGAGAACAAAAATAATCATCTCAGACATGTTTGAGGGAAAATTATTTTGGTGGACAAAATATAACCTTTGTGTCCCAAAGGTTAGAGAAGCAGGTTTGTGACTGAAGGGTTGCCAGCAGAAAAAATATGGAAGGGAAGGGAAGAGTGAATGAACAACACGCTCCACCCAATGGTGGTGTAATGGTTAGGAAGTTGCCCCTTTGAGCTGAAGGTCACTGGTTCAAATCCCCCCCAAACTCTGCTCCTTTGGTGCTGCCCATGTCAGCTGCCCACTGCTCCTACACAGATCACAGTCAAGTGCAGAGGTCACACCTCGTTGTGGTGCACTGTGTGCTGTGGTGTCTTCACAATGACAAATAATCACTCACTTTCACTTTTCACCCCTTCTACCCCATTGAGCAAGGCACCAAACCTCTACCCATGGGCATCATAGTGGGGTGAAAAGTGGGACTGACTTCACAGGGCCCCAACTGGGAGGCCTAGTGGTTAGGACACTGCCTTTGGGACCTGAAGGTCGCAGGTTCAAGTCCCAGCCCGGGCACTACTGAGG
>JBBPDA010135694.1:0-22280 GCA_037974385.1 Arnoldichthys spilopterus
TCCCCTCGTGTAGCAAAGTTCACGTACTGGTGGAATTTAGGGAGCACGGTCTTTAGGTTTGCGTGGTTAAAGTCACCAGCAACAATGAACAGTCCATCCGGGTGAGAATTCTGCAGCTCGCTGATCGCACTGTACAGTACCAGCAGTGCATCGTCAGCATTTTTCCCGGGCGGAAGGTAAACGCCGACGATCAGCACGACCAATTCCTTTGGTAAATAAAAAGGTCTACATTTAACAGTCACAAACTCCACCAGCGGTGAGCAGTGACTGGATACAAGCACTGAGTTTCTGCATCATTCTGTGTTGATGTAAACACACACGCCTTCACACACGAGTTTTTCCGCACAGTGCTGCGTTTCTGACGGCGCGAAACAAAAAGCGAGCGTCCAGCTCCACTGCGTCGTTCGGGATGTTGTTACTAAGCCACGATTCTGTAAAAACAAACACACAACAGTCCCAAAACTCACGCTGGGTAGCCTGCCGTAGTCAAATGCAGTCAAGTTTATTGTCCATTGAGCGCACGTTTGAGAGCAGAATGGACGGGAGAGCCAGTCAGCTAGCGTTAGCAATTAGCCTCTTGCCCCGCTTCTTCGTCCTTGCACACCGCTTCCGCGAGCACCTCCTCCGGCCAGCAGCACCAGGAGCAGAGGGCCGGGGGCTTGCTCGTAGCAGACCGAGGTCACGTATCGACGCCAACAGGTCATCTTTGCACGTTTGATGGAGTCTGAATGGGCAGTGGTGGCCTAGTGGTTAGGACCTTGCCTTTGTGATTCAAAGGTTGTAGGTTTAAGTCACGGGCCAGGCACTACTGAGCAACCCTTGAGCAAGGTACTGTCCTGCTACACTGCTCCCTGGGCTCTGTTGATAGTTGCCCTCTTCTCCACTTGTGATGGGTTAAATTCAGATGTCACATTTCGTTGTGGTGCTTGAGTGTGTTCACAATGACAAATAGTCACTTTCACGGTCTTAGAAAGATTTTCTCAAAATGGGGATTAACACTATATTTTCAAAACAAAACTGCTTTTTTTTGTCCATGATGGCTGGAATTGCCGAACCTCTACATTAGCTTTCTGAGGTAGCAGCACTGCCTCACTCACCCAAGAAAATGGTTTGGATCAGCGGTTGTGTGTGTGTTTTTTTTTTTTTTTTTCCCTCTCTTTAGCTGCCACTCAAACCACATAGACTTCTGTATTTCACAAACTGAACAACTGAATGCAATTCTAATGGTTGTGTACTATTTTACATTCTATTTTGTTTGGTAGTATGCAGTTTGGGATACAGTTTTTGTGTTTGTGAGCGGGAGAGTGATAGGAGAAAGCATAGAGTGGCTTAGATACATTGATGCATTTAATATTGCCAACCCTAAGTCAGCATCATGCCCATATTGGGAAATCTGGGTGTAAGCAGGGAGAAAACAGATTTTCAAAAACATTTATGGGCTTTTTTTTTTAGATTTGAAACCTTAATGTTTACATATTACATTACATTTGTATGGAAGAGTAAAGTTTGTCTCAGTAAGGGTGTGACTGTGTGTAGGTGTGTCTGTATCCCAGCCAGCATCACGGCAGTTTGATGTATGAGTGCAGTGTGTGGGTGTATGAGTGTGTTTTGGGGGGACAGGTGGCCTGATGTTGAGCAGCTGATTAAGAAAGCAGCTGTAATTTATCATATGACGTGGTACACACTCACGCATTCTGCCCATCAGCAGCCACTCTTCCAGTCCTAAAGACAGGTGTGTGTGTGTGTTTCTGTGTCTTTCTGTGTGTCCAAGGGGGCACTAGACATCTTGGATGTGTATTTATGTACTATATTTAATTTTTGAATGTTCTCAAAAAAGTGGGAAAACCGATTTTATGCAATGTTTACAACATTAGACAATGACAACAAATTAGAAAGGAAAAATAAAATAAATAGTAAAACTAACTTGATAATAGCTAATGATAATCTATAGGGGTTGGATCTAGCCCTGTGTTTAAATCTTTTTTAACAATTTGCAGTGAGTAGCCTGTGAGTGACTGTGACGGGGTAAATAATAAGGATGATAAGGAAATTATTGTTCTTTATGTTAGTTTAATGCTTAGACATCATCAGGTCTTTCCCACACAGGTGAGTTTATAGCTTAAAAAATCATGGATTTTGAAACTAACACAAGCTCTGAAGTAAAAAAAAAAAAAAAAAAAAAAAACATTCTAAATAGCATTTGTGTTTATGAATATGTTTTTAATAAAGCTAATGGGGTGTGTGTGTTAAATACTGATGTCAATATTTATAAATAATTATTGATCATTTTTGTATCCCATCCTTAAACCTAACACATTCTCTATAGTCAGTATGAAGCCATCAGTTTTATTGTTTATATTAATTGCATATTTTGCCATAATGTATCATACAAATAAAGATTATATTTCCCACCCCTAATACCCAGTTTTTCTTTCACACCTAACTAACTAAATGCTTTCCTCGCTGATCTGAGTAAGAATCCATTTGTAAGAATGTATACCCTTTAGCTTTTCTCAAATCACTTTTGGGAAAAACAGAAGTTGGCTACATTGGCCAAGGGGACCACAGAGACGTGGCCTGTGATTTTAGGCTTTCTGCAGAAACATGCAATTTTCAGCAAGCCTGCAAATCACTGAAACAGCATAGCAGGAATGCAATTTTTCAGCCAGCTTTCAAGAATCACTTTCAGACATGCTTAAATAGAGAGACGGGTGGGAAAGGAGAAAGAAGAGAAGGTTTTCTCTTTCATGTGCTGAGACTGGTGCACCATTTCAGACAGTTGTTGTTATTCTCCTGAGTAGTAAGAGCCTCAGATAAAATGATTTACAGCTGATGACTGAAGTGTCCAGACCAAAGCCAATGCATTTTCCACATTTGAAAAGCAGGAATCTGTTTAGCTGTCTGTGTTGACACTGATTGTCCTAAACAAACTGTCGTTATTAGCTTTCCATACAAATGTTAGGAGAAGAATGAGATTTATACAATTTCCTCCTTTATAGCGAGGGTAGGCAGCCAGACTTTGGTGTCTACTTCTTTAGTCTTGTATTGGAGCTACAAGGCCAGTTTAGCTAACAGAAACTAGTGCTCTAGCAATTGCCCAGTTCAGATTGCAAGAAATCTCAAATACACTTACTTGGATTCTGACACTGTATCACATACTCATATGTGTAAAAAATTGATAAAGGTTTGTAGCATAGTTAGAAACAGTACTAACAGCCATTTTTAAGGTTTTTTTAATTTGTTAAATTTTATTTTTGTTATTTTAGATTTTTAATGCTTATTTTAATTGGTTTCTCTGATAGAAGAATGTAGGGGAATTACTATTGATATGAAGACACCACCAGTTCATTATTTACTATATTAAGCCGTTTTTTGACTTATTTCACTCATCATTGTGTATTGTCTACTTTCTGGCATTATTGCTGAGTAAACAATTCCCTGCACTGCAACATTAGGGTACATACTCAAAACATGATCATAAATATAATGTCCTTATAGTAGATTAGTGAAGAGAACTCATAATCCCGTGAAACTCTTTAATGTGTATAGCGAAGAAGCCATTCACCCAATCAGTTGCTCATCTTTTGTGGTTAATTCCCGTGAAATGGAGCATCTTCCTTCATTCTTTGGGAAACTGCTAATCCCTGCATCTGTACTTGGTACTGAGCATTGAAAAGAAAGAGTAAAATGTATACAGAGAAGAACCTAATTGATTTTGATTCTAGCTGAAATGGAATCGAAAACCTCCTTCCTCAAAAGCCACAGAAAGCCACAAGGGTTTTCTCACTGTGTGGTAAGAAACTGGAAACCTTTTTCTTTCCTTCCCTTAAATCTGAAACCCTGCAGCTCTGAGGTTGGGTGTCATTTTGTGCTCAGCAACATGCCTAAGTTAGAAACTCTGGGTTTAAACCATTTTCCTCTATATGCCTAGCATACCCAAGGTTGAACAGAAATGTCCCAGAGCTGATACAGAAAATGTGCATACACCTTTTCAATTGGTACAGCCCCTTTTTGGCTGAAGTTATAGCCTCCAAATATTGCTCTTCTTGTAGCCAGTAAAGCTTAATTTAAAAATTTTTTCCAGAACATTTCTAGTTCAGCAATATTCATAGATCTTCTTGTTCACACACAGCGTGTTTAAGATCTAATCACAGATTTTCGGGAATATTCAAGTATGTGGATTGCTTTTCATTATATGCACTGACAGGTAAAATATGTCCAGTTATTTTATTTCATTACAATGGCACCTGCCAGGGGAGGTGGGTTATATTAGTGAACAGCCAGTTCTTGATGTTGATGTGCTGAAAGCTGGAAAAATGTGTAAGTGTAGAGATCTTATTTTAATGGCTAGATGACCAAGTCTGAGGATCTCCAAAACAGCAGGTCTTGTGGAGTGTTCCAGGTATGCAGTAGTTAGTTCCTACCGAAAATATTTAAGGAAGGACAGCTGTTGAATTGGCAACAGGTTCATGTTCACCCAAGGCTAATTGATACCTGTGAAGTGAAGGCCTATCCTGTTCTGATCCAATCCCACAGAAGATGACCCAAAATGACCCTTAATAAAGTAACTCGGATACATAGACTTGCTCATTTTTCCTGGTGCCAACACATCAACTTTAAAAACTAGCTATTCACTCTCTGCCTAATATATCCCACCCCTTGACATAAGCCATGATGCCTGATGTGTCCATATTGCAAGGACTTTAAGTTCATAAACAAAAAAAGCCTGTGTCTTTGCCCTTTCGACTGAAAGGGAACATAATGTCCATTCCAATGTGCTGGGCGAGAACTAACTAACTAAAATAATGATGATTATGTATATCAGAGATCATTGAGCAGACTGAATAATTAGCCTGCTAGAAGCATTTTCCTCTTTTAAAACATGTTTTTTCATTTTTCTTATAATCTTTTTTCATCTTCGGCTTCTTTGTCTTTTTCAGCTACTTCAGCTTGTTCTTTTTCAACTTCTTCTGCTTCTTCTTCTTCTTCAGCTTCTTCAGCTTCATCTTTTTCAGCTTCTTCTTCTGTCTTCTTTCTTTTTCTTTTTCTTCTGTCTATTTCTCACTCTAGTCAGTAAAGGATTTTCTTTAATCTTGAGGTGCAAGGGCAGATGCAGCTTTCAGTATAAAATGGAAAAATGCATCATCAATCTAGGTGTTCCATTAAAGCTTCGTATTTGCTGTGCTGTGTTTGTGTTAACACTTTATGGAATAAATTTGCATTATTTTGTATTAGCATTTCAAGTAGTGCTTGTCATGATGTGTGTATTTGATTTTCTGTTGAACAGGTTTTTTCCCCCAAAAGTCAACAGCTCATAATAACAGTGTGATCACATCTGCCTGATACAAAGTCAGATGTTTAAAATATAGCTGGATAATTATCAAATGCTCATGTATTTAAGAAATGAGTGTTCATGACTAAATTCAGTTAAAAATCAAATTTGCACAGCTTTTCCCCTAAATTTTCCCCTTCAATCCCTGTGTTGTGTGTTCTACACTGGAACTACTAGGCTAGTGTAGCCGACGAGGATTGGTAGCTTGCAGTACCCCTAGCACTTAGCTTTGTGCAAACTGCATGCTTAAATCATCACACAGTTGTCTCAAACCACACTAGAATATTATGTGCTTTTGGGGTTTCTGACAAAGTGTGATGTGGTGCTTTCTATAAAGAAAGGTATATTATATATATTCCATTAGACAGATATTTATATATGCAAGTTATATTTTTCTAATCCAGGTAGATGTCTTCCCAGTTTCTCTGTTTTTTGAAGGTTTGTGATATCTTCATTGTTACATGAAAAATATAGCATATTGACATCGACTATTAGTGCACATCTGTGCATATTGATCAAATTATCACTTCTACTGTTGTGGCTATGGTATGTAATACAGCTCAGCCATCACCAAGTTCTGGGGACTACATTTATTTCATTTGTCACAGACAATTGTATTTTTCCTGGTGCGGGGTAAGGTGGTGGGGTTTTGGGATAATGCTTATTGACATGATGTTGGCGATCAGCAGATAGGGTGACTAATAGCAATCATTGGGTTGAATGCTGGTGAAATGATGGTTAAAATGTTGTGTGGTGGAGAGGTGTGGACAAATTTTGCTAGTCTGTCAAAAAGTGTCGAGGACCACATTGCCCTCGACCAAAAGAGGTGGGCATATGTGTCCAGTGTAAATGATTATGGTAGTGATGATTGTGATACTTTATAAATTTGGTATTTAAAAATGATTCAATGGAAAAACCCATTTAAATCCCCAATGTTTATCATTTGTATAAAACCAATGCACTTCCACATTTGTCAAGCTAAATGCTATTTTGTCACCAGCAGCTTGCAGCTGCCAGCTCTGCACACCAGGCTGTTTGGATGGTTTGTGAGACTGTGTTCCTGACTATCTTATCTTTTAACTCCAGCTGCAGTCCAAATAAATTTTAAAGGATAGAGCGCTGGCTAGCTGCTGTCCGGAGCAAGGTGTTAAATTTGCAGCATATGAATAAAAAAATCTAATGTCTTGCTGCAGTTTTTTATAAACATCCCTATTAACTGGTACATGTTGATTTGGCTTTAAAATTGCACAAAACATGGCCATTTGCAGTTATCTCATAGTTGTAGCATGTAACACTTGCTTAACTGGTTCCTGGGAAGTTCCTGGGAGCATCATATATGTTAAAAAGCAAAAGAAATCAGAGTGAAGGTATACATCTGCTGGTAAACCTGATTTAATCTAATGGGAATCTGAGTATGCTGTTTACATGGCCACAACTGAATTGAAATTTGAAAATGACTGTGTTATGCATGTAAATGCACTTTTGGAAAATCTGACCAAAAGGTAAGGCTTATAAGCATACAGATTTTCCCCCAGTCTGCTCTTTGCAATTATTTATATCTGTGATGTTTTACCTTCATGTTATATTTTACCCTATTTCAAATAAATTTTATTAGAATGTACTATTAATAATACAAGAAATAATTTGTCATTTAAAATAACATTGACATTTATTTTTGTATTGCATTTAATCAGTAAAAGAAGCATGTCAGTGTAAGGTAATGGGTAAGACCTCCTCCAGTTGAGGGGGGGTTGCCGCCACTTGGCGGCTGGCGCCGGTCTCCGTCCCCCGAATACTGACTGGCCCAACCATTCCCAGGTGTTAGTCCCAGATGGTTAGTCCCCTCATCACCTGGCAATATAAGCAGGGCTGGAATGCAGGGAGAGCACGGAGGATACTCGTGTGTGCTGTCGAACAGGCAACGAACAAGGGTTTGCAGTATTGAACGCGCAGCACCAGGTTGGTGCTGCTTAAAGAGTGCTTCCCTAAGCGTGACCTTAGCAGGATACAGTATCGAACATTCATGGTCTGAGCTGAGCCAAGCTCAAGCGAGGGCTGTTGCTACCGAGCACCCCTTGCAACCTTTCCAACCCTGACGCCGGAGCTCCGGCTTTTCTGTTGCTGGTTGTTCAAATAAAGACTCTTTGTTAACTGCACTGGTTTCCAAACTCACCTCCATTCGTGACAGTCAGTTTTCTTTCTCATGTAGAGTATTTAAATATTTGAATTTATCCTTGTACATTTCCATAGGAAACAGTGTCACACCAAGTCAGAAATCACATAAGTAAGTCTAGTCTCTGATAACTCAACAGCTTGATGTGTTGTTTTGTATGAAAATAGACAAAAAGTCTGAACAAACACTCACTGCTACTGATATTCTGGCTATGCTCGACACCAAACGTTTCCTGACTGATGAATTACATTTGGGCAAAGAGTAAAACTGTGTAAATTAGATCTTTACTGAACAATTCCCTTAATGCCATCAGTGACTGGTTGTGTTTAAAGGTCATTTCTATTCACGATTTTGTTTGTGTGTGTGATGTGTAAACAAATGTTAAAACCCTTGTTTGTGTTACTCATTATAATGTTCTGAGATGTTTTAGTTCATTTTAAAATGAGCCAGAGGATCGATTGTGCAGCATGGCCCGGTCGTGTTGATTTACTCCATAGCAGTTTTGAGTGTGGTCCAGCTCTCTATTGGATTTTGCTCCGGGCACTGGGTGCCATTTCCCTGCTCACAGGATCAGGCCGAGACTCAGTCTGAGTTGGCCTGTGCCAGACACCTGTTATTGTCTGCCACAGTCGCACAATTTCTATCCTTCAGAGACCAGCAGAAATATTTATAGGCCTCTAACCTGAAGCCTGAAAGAGACTGATCCAATGACTGATTTGGTGATATTACAGCTGCAATGGTAAGAGGGTTGACCAACAGTATTATTTTTGGATTGATTGCTTAACTGTTTTGCTTTAATGCACAGGCATGTTTAACAGTGTGGAAGGTCATCCACCTGTCACAGCATGCTATTATTATAACGTTCGGCAGGCAAACCAGTTTGAAAAGTCCAGAACGTGCAAATGGAGTAATGAAATTACAAATTGTTTCTGCACAACTGACATTTATTTCAAAGCTAAACATGTGACCATCAGCAGAACTGCAATACCAGAACTGCAGGAAAATCTTCAGCGCCACCATGTGGCAGAGTAATAAAGTGTGGACTTTTAAACAAGCTAAAAACATAAAAACATTTTGTTCCAAGGGAATTTGGCTTGTTTCTTTAGTTGGCACTTGTACCCAATATTGTTGAACAGCCTTATTGATCAATGCACTTAGACGAGAACACTTAGCTGCTAATTATGCCAAATGCATCTTACAGGCAAGGTTTGGGGAGAAACACCGTTATCTCTGCCCGCCCAGAGCCTTTGACTGTCTTGGACTCCCAACCATGGATGGCTGTGGCATCGCCAAGGGTCAAACTCACAATTGTCCAATGATAGGGTTGCGAATTGGGGGCCCTGGATCCCATTATTACTAATATTCACATGAACTACGCATCAAAATGTAAACCAGTTGTTTTATATTTCTGTTTTTTATGTAGCTGCTTGCAGATTAATACAGTAGGTGTTAGCGCTCTCCTCCAAGCCCTGTCCAGTGACACTGGGTTGGTTGATTCAAAATGATGCGGTGGCAGTTCATGTGGCCCACACACAGTTGTTGTTGGTATTGCCCATGTCAGAGAGCCCTAGCTAATGGAGCCCTCTCTCAATCAGCCTAATGACCACTGCAGGACTGACCCCTGAACTGTAAGGAGACTGTGTTTGAATGCACCGGCATTGATGAACGGTCAGCACCCTGTCAGAAATAGCAGCATTACAGCCTTCCATAATAACCCTGTCCTTCTACTACATAATGGCCCTCTTTCTCTCTCTCTCTATCTCTCTCTCTCTCTCTCTCTCTCTCTCTCTCTCTCTCTCTCTGTCTGTGTGTGTCTCTCTCGCTCACTCACTTTAGCTCTATTGGCCATCTTGATGCTTGAATTTTGAGTTTACTCAACACAGCTTGAGGCCAGTGTGTAATGATTAAGCTTCCATTACTTGTAAGATTTATTAGTCATTAACTAATCCAAATGCAAATATAGGGTCATCTCAACGTATTCACGCAATTAAATGCATGAAAAAATGTCTTTTTTGCATATTGGAATGTATAGAAAACAGCTCTATATCTGTGGAGTCTATATTTCCTTAGTGAGTTATAGGGAAAATACTAGGCCTTACATGGACCTACCTGGTTGGGACTGGCACCCATTTCATTGTATCTTGCATCTCGTTTGTCACCATCAAAATCTATAAACATTTTGCATAATTTTTAAAGTGAAAGTGATTGATTATCATTACTGCACTTAATGTTATCTGTTGTTACCATTGAATTTCTTTTTGACTTTACCTATAAAAAAGGGCAGAGTGTTAAACAGTTTAATATTATTACTATTATTAATGTATATATTATATACATTATTTGAATTTTTTTAAGCTAATAGATCAGTGGGACCCAAAGCAAGCCAAGAATGTTTTGATGGATCAGCAGGACTGCGCTGTTTGTCATGTGTAGGTGTCTGCTGTGCTAATACTAAAATGTTGTGGCAGAGAGAGACAGACTGCTTACTTTTTGTGGTTGGAACAGACCTCTTGCTTTTTGACAGGCAACAAGTACACGAGAGAGACAGCTGCTGATTATTGTGAAAGCTGATTCTTAAATGTAGATAAATATTGCTTTAAATAGCATTTGTGTTAAGTTTTAACTTCTACCCTGCTGGCACAGCACCCTCTAGGTGTTCCAGGATCGTCTGATTTGCAAATTAATTATCCACCACATGAGAATCGACAGGAATGACCTCAACTGGCCCCACCTTAATACAGTGGCATATCTGAGTTCTCTTTTTTTACTGTTAAATAAAGGGAATAGAGTATAAGAGTGAGTAACAAGAATGGAAGAATAGTTTAATTAGTTGCTTAATTGAATAATACACAACATAGAAACAGTGGTTTGTTTCTGCCCTAGCACATAGTTCATAATTATTCTGATATGTGCTGTTGCTGATTGTGTGTGTGTATATGTGTGTATATGTGTGTGTGTGTGTGTGTGTGTGTGTGTGTATGTATATGTGTCATTAGCTTTGTTCTAAGTATTTCAGTCATAAATGGAACAGCCATGTCAGATGCAATATGCCTTAAATTAATGTTTTTCAATGCTTTTTTTGCTTACCCCCATTCAGCATCGTTACCACAAGACGCTACCTGCCCAAAAGCGATAGCGGTGTGTGTAATCGATCTGAACCTTTTATTAATGTCTCTCTCGTTGGCTTTTTCAGCATCCGCTTCTTTTCATGCTTTGAGGAGAATGACTATTGATTAGCTTAATGGACTTTTCAAAGGATGGGTGTGTTTTTTCTGTCCTTTTTATGTATGAATATGAAGTGAAGAAGGCAGTCTGTTTACTAAAACGCTGGACACTGAGTGATGAGACTCTTCAATCCTCAGCCCACTCTGTGATCATTTCCTCCAGGCTTAGGCCATTTCGCCAAAGGTGTTATGATTCTTTTCTGGGTAACCTGTATTCATTATGAAGCCAGCCATTTGTGACTGTGGCCAAAGCTGCTGCTGCCGCTGTTGTTGCGCTAAAATGTCTTTGCCGTGTTCCCCTGCTATGGATTACCAAGGAGTCATTTATCAAAACCGTGGGCTAATTCATAAAATTTGCTACATCGCCAATGGGAGATGAATGCCGAGCTAAATATCTCTACTGAAATACATTTTTAATAACCACCATACGTGCTTATAGAACTTCACAGTGAAGTAGGTTCACTGTTTGGGTCCAACTTGGTTTATTCATGTTGAGTAAAAATCTGCTATGCTGTTTGAATGGAGCTGTTAAAATATGCACAATATAGAGCTGGCAATGGAGCTAGGTTTTTCAGCACAATCTTCTGTAATAGTGTACCTTGGAGCCAAAAGTCATTCATGACCCCAGTTCAAATGCTCCAGAATCAGCCTTTGACCCTGCACTTTGCTCCATTATAAGTCTGTAGATCCTCTGCTCATCCAATGTTATTTTTGAAATCAATGGTATTAATATAGAGTGCACCCCCCCACACACACACACACATACCCCCTTTGCTGCAGTAACAACCTCTGCTCTTCTGGCAAAGCTTTACACTTGATGCTGTAACATTGTTTTGAGCATTTGATTGCATTCAGCCATAACAGCATTAGCGAGGTCAAGCATTCAATGCTCTGGGGATATAAGATAGAGCTCCATCATTGCATAGAATGCAAACTCACAGCTTCAAAACCTGATGCGTGAAGGCTTTATATTCTTGTAGATGACACTCTGCTTGAGCATTGTGACCTTAGGGTCATGCGTGGCTTATCCAAAGCATCCAGTTCTGTTGGCAGTTGTTTATGGAGTTAGACAAGCTGTGTATGTGCAATTGAACACCTGTGGATCTTATACTTTGTATTTTTTCAAGTAGGTTAAATTCAAATAAATAGCAAATAAATAAAAAACATGACCAAAAGTTTGCAGGTGTTTAAATTTCTTTTGGATGTGTATCAGTATGTACACTTATGTATGTAGTTTTTACAGGACTGAATGTAAATGTGTTTATAGTGCCACATCATCAGTCCAAGAGATTTTAAACTGGCTGGATGGTTTATATATAAAGTCTGTAGAAGAAATGAAACTTTACCAGTATTTGCATACATTCTTTTTTATGGTATTAAGCTTTTTTCATGGGTCCTTTTATTTATGTCACATCAGTGGCTAATAATTGTGTTTTTAATATTCTGTATGGCATGTTGCTTTGAAGAAATAAACCTAGCAGTAGTATTAATCCCAGTAGGCTTCGGTTCAGAGGGTTCCAGAAGGCCAATATGAAGGAGAAAACTCTGGACAGCTGGGTGGGAAATTGGAGAAGTCTTCATTATGAAGGGAATCGCTCGTCCTAAATGTGATTCATCTACTGTGTGTGTGTGCTAGGAAGCGATGGGTCACGCTTGGCCACCTGTCAGTCTCAACGCCCAGCTAATGTGA
Organism: Arnoldichthys spilopterus; assembly: GCA_037974385.1. NCBI lineage: Eukaryota > Metazoa > Chordata > Actinopteri > Characiformes > Lepidarchidae > Arnoldichthys > Arnoldichthys spilopterus. Next base: position 12,420 of record JBBPDA010135694.1, read on the forward strand.
GATGTGAGGGTTGTCAGGAGAAAGCATGGAAACATCTGGACTTTCTCTCACATTCCAGCTTGTTTTGTTTTTAAGCTTCTTTTCAGAGTATGCTATTTCTGAGCAGTGTGTTCTATTTATGGAATTGCCTTAAGCGGACAGCAGTGACCATCTGCTTCGGTATTGACGTCTGGTGATATGAAAAGGTACTCAGATGCAGAACAGAAAAAAAGCTTTTGGCTGTTCGTATGATCTCATTGTCAGATGTGTTTTGTAAATGTCTCTTAGCATTGCAGTTACCTACAAATGCATCATAACTGTTCATATATTGTGTTTGATCAGATTTGAACATTTCTTTCCCTCATAGTAGCACAAGCTAGGTAATATATATTCTTGACCATGGAATCCTTGACTTTTTACACTGTTAAAGAGTTGATTGTTGATTCCCAATTTTTTTTTTCATTAAAAATAACTCCACACAATAGATATTCCTGCCACTGTATCCTGCATCTCACCATTAACTACCACTTTTTATTATCATTAGTTACCACTGCATCTCACCTTTAACTACCACTGCTTATTACCATTAGTTACCACTGCATCTCACCATTAACTACCACTGCTTATTACCATTAGTTACCACTGCATCTCACCATTAACTACCACTGCTTATTACCATTAGTTACCACTGCATCTCACCATTAACTACCACTGCTAATTACCATTAGTTACCACTGCATCTCACCATTAACTACCACTGCTTATTACCATTAGTTACCACTGCTTATTATCATTAGTTACCACTGCATCTCACCATTAACTACCACTGCTTATTACCATTAGTTACCACTGCATCTCACCATTTACTTCCAATGCTTATTACCATTAGTTACCGCTGCATCTCACCATTTACTACCAATGCTTACCATTAGTTACCGCTGCATCTCACCATTAAGTACTACTGCTTATTACCATTAGTTGTCACTGTATCTTACCATTAGTTACCTAATGTCACCCTTTGCTTGCTTCTACTGCTAAATACAATTAGTTATCAATCCAAATTACCATTACTGTACCACCATGCTACCACTGTGTTTAATCATTAGCTATAGAAATGACAAATTAACATTTTCAACCAAGTGTTAATTGAAAACCTTTTGCTTTTTCTAAAACTTTGATTTTTTTGATATCTGTGCACCAGTGGGCAAATAACATTGACCAGTATCATGTTTTGCTACTGAACTAGTGCAAAGACCCTCCCTGATGCGTTGTTTCACTCAGAAATACAGTACGAATGGAATTATGGTTATAATTTGCCCTAAAGTAGATGTGTACTGTACTGAATATGATTAGAATTGACAAATTGAATCAAAACGTACAGACTGATAATCTACTCATGTACTGTGTCTGCACTTGTCAGTCTGATTAAGAGACTTGCTTCGTTCTGCATGTATAAAGCTTGTCTTATCGTCTTATCGTTACATTTCATCTCCCCTCTCACCTTCTTTTGAATTCCTCTAGGATTTGTCCGTACCACCCGTAGCTAACCAAGCTTATGGCTTTGTTGTTGTGGCTTATGCTCCATGAGTAATGTGGCTGCAGTGGCGTTGTTCTATGGCTGCAGAGTAAATTGCTTGCCATTACAGTAAAAGCAGCATAAGGGACTCATGGATCCCCTAAAACACGCGCAGACCTGTTTTTCCACAATGTCAGGATATGAAGTCCCCCCTGTATTATAATTGCCTACATGTATCATATCCCATAATATATACATCATAAAAAATATGGATATGTTAAATATAAATAAATACATTTTTATATAAATGAATGCCAAAAATTGTATTCCTTGTAATTCTGGATCATTTCTATTGGTCTGTTTTTAAGTCAGAAACTTGCAAAATAAATTATGCACATGGGCATGCAGGATATTTGTGTCCTGAAAATGTATGCAAACAAACACACAACACATTCACCCTGATCCAGGGGTCCACGGCTGTGTGCATTATTGTGAGCGCCTGTTATTTTCTGACACTGCACCAATTTACCAGGCAGACACTTGTGGTGGATTAAAGGAAGGAGAGCTTTTAGGAGCTTTGGTCATTCTTCTCTCCATCAGCCTAATGACCGCTGCAGGAGTGACCCCTGAACTGTAAGGAGTGTGTGTTTGCATGCACAGGCATTGATGAACGGTCAGCAGTCTGTCAGAAAAAGCACCATTACAACCTTCCATAATAATCCTGTCCTTCTACTACATAATGACCCTCTCTCCACACACACACACACACACACACGTTTTCTCATCCTTCTTTCCTTCTTTCCATTCTCTCTCTCCTTTCTCCTCTTGATCTCTCCTCTTCCCTTTTTACTCCTCTTGTGTTCCTGCATCTGCAACACACAGACAAACACTCACACTTGTTCTGATTCTGCTTCCATTTCTTTCTTCTCTCTTGCCCTACTTTGCTTTTATTAATTTCTCTCTCTCTCCCTCTCTCTCTCTCTCTCTCTCTCTCTCTCTCTCTCTCTCTCTCCTCATTGTCCAGTGTCTCTGTACTTGTTAGACTGCTTATACAGTTTGTATTATGGCTATTTCCCGTATTGCAATGCCCAGCCTGTTAATTTTTCAGTAATTATGATTAATGATTATTTTGGTGGTCTGGAGGCTGCACCTCACAGCAAAAAGGATCTGCTGCTAACATCTACTACAGTAGACCTTTGGAGGTCTCCCTGTTATGGTTGATTGCAGTGTGTGTTTTATGTGTTTTTTTGCAGTGCTTTGACAGCACAGATGTACAACTGTCAATCAAGCAGAACTTGAATCACATGAAATTGAGATAAATAATTTATTCTGATCTTCCATAACTGAAGCACTTGACTTATATCCATAGAAATTACACACTGAACCTTTCCAATGAGCGTTCACTGCCTGACCCCTTGTGAGTCCAGAGATAAATTATTTCCTCCTCCAGCAGTGCGCTGGTCACTCATTAGGACTTTGTCTGTTACTGGGCCTGGATTGACTGTGGCATTGTAAAACTGGGCCTGCTTATTCTGCACTTATGTAACAGACCAAGCCTGGAGCAATGCAATCAAACTTGCTTTCTTTTTCTCTCTCTCTCTCTTTTTCTCTCTCTCTCTGTCTCTCTCTCTCCTGCTTGTTTTTTCTCTCTCTCTCTCTCTCTCTCTCTCTCTCTCTCTCTCTCTCTCTCCCGTGTCACAATGTGCCTCAGGGTCTCTCTTAACAACACTCAAACACCACAAATCATGCTGTAGTGATTTGTGGTTTTTGGAGAGACGACCTTAATCTCAGGGTCAGCCGCAACACAGCCTGCCAGTGTCTTTTACGATGTTTTTCATAATCTCTACCCAATGCTTCTCTTCACAACAGTGATTATACACATCCATATGAACATCCAGTCTGTCTGCTGGCACAGGCCCAGAATATGATTGATTATATTGCTACACATTGTGATTGTTGTACACCTTGCAGTATATATTTACAATATTTATGAGACACTTATTTGGACGTGGTCTTGATTATTTGAACTAAAATCAGTTACCTTTGTTTGATTATGTGAATGCAGTAATTCATCCAAACTATTACATTAATATTTTGATTGGTCTAGCTGCTCACACCACACAATGAAATAGTGGTAAGAGACTCGATTGCACTTTATACTCTGCAGAAACGTATACAGTAGCTCCAGTCTAACACTAACAGGAACTTCCAGCCATCTAGCAATTTTCTCATGAACTGTCTCAGTTAATATCCTTATAACAAATAAATCAATCAGCCATAACATTAACACCATTTGTCTAACATTGAGTAGGCCCCCCTCATGCTGCTGAAACAGCTCTGACTGTGGTGCACTGTGTTCTGAACCCCTTTCTATCAGAGATAGCTTTTACTTTTTAAATAACGGGACCTGCTAGTTTGAAGACGTTCTGACCATGACAATAAGGCCCTTCTTAATGTGGCTCATATCCATACACTCGCCCATTTTCCTTTCTTCCAGCACATCAACTTAAAGAACTGATTGTTCACTTGCTGCCTTATATATTCCATCTCTTTGCCAGGTGTCATTGTGAGGGTATAATAAGATAATCAGTGTTCTTTACTTTACATTTCAGTGGTGTTAATGTTATTGCTGATCAGTTTATAAAGGAAGGGTCATACAGCTCTCCACCTCATAACATTTTTTCTCTCTCCATGTGTATCTGTGGTTTTGCTGTTCTGTATTTGAATTTGTATTTGGCTCAGATTGTTGCAGTGGGTTGTTTTTGGAATTTGTCATTGTTTCACATTTGCTTTTCTTGTTGTTAGGATAGGGCACCATTTGTTGTAGTTTGTGTTACTTATGATTCTTAAAAATGTGTTGTGGCTGTTATGTTTTTTGCAGCTGTTTTTTGTTGGTAGGTTACAGATACAAATAGAGATTTTATTAGAGTTCCATTATTGGAGATAATGCCAATCATATTACCATGTTGCAGCTGTGATTGCATGTGCTCCATGATTTTCATATGATCCTTGCAGTAGTTCTCGCTGATTATAATATACTATAGTGTGCTAAGGTAGCAATACAGTATCTATTTATTTGTTACACCATCAAATGCAAACACTTGTGTGTCAGAGAGAGAACATTAAATTACATCAGTGGCAAAGGAAGAGGAACGGAAAAGGCAGAACAGTTAGATAAACCGGTTAATCGAATAATAGTTGATAAAGTAATCAATTATGAAAAGAATCGTTAGTTGCAGCCCTAATTATAACATTACTCATCAGGTCCCTCATAGCCAGCGGCATTTCATGCTGCAGAATCCCTGCGCTCTTAGCATAGCTAAAGCAATTAGATTGTAATTAAGGCTTTAATTGTATGGACTTCAATAGGAGCTCAGTGAAGACCCTCCCCCCACTATCCTCCAATTTTTGTCCTGGTTTAAAAGGACCCCCTCAATAATGGTGTGGGTGTGTGTCTGTTTTGTGGCTGCAGGGTTGATTTCTCTGTAATTGGTGTTAAGCAGCTGGAGCAATGCTCCATATTTATGTCCTTCTAGATTTGTATGTTGTGTGTACCTCTGCTATCACTGGAGATTTGTCAGAAACTCTTAAACACAGCCCCCAGTAGTGTAGCTACACCTTCTCTCCAGATGCCTGCAAAGTGTGTGTGTGTGTGTGTGTGTGTGTGTGCGCACATCTTTTTTGCCTCTAGCAGCGAGCGGGTGTGAGGAATTGCAATTAATAGAGGATTTTAGTGTCTGGTATAACTTCTTCCACAAAAAAGGATATAAACAACATCACACACACAGACACGCAGGCTGCCTTCCAGGTGTTGATCAATGTGTTACCCTCATAGTCCCAGAGAGTGTTATTGCTGAGTTCTGGTATGAAAGCACTATAATAATTCATTCCTATTGTCCTGCTGCTTATTTGTTTGTTTGTCCATTTGTTCTTTTGTTTGTATATTTATTTGTTTTATTGTTATTTCTGTTTATCAGTATCAGAGGTTTTTATTTTTTCAGGTTCCAGTCCAGGGTCAGGCACCACTGAGGTACCCTTGAGCAAGGTACCATCCCGCTACACCGTTCCCTGGGCGCTGTTGATAGCTGCCCACTGCTTCATGTGCGATGGGTTAGAGAGAGGTCACATTTCTTTGTGGTGCTTGAGTGTGCTCACAGTGACATTCACTTTCACTTCACATGTCCTCTAGAAGTGTTAGGCTGCTCAGTTACCTGGCATTAGTGGCAGTTCAAAAACAGAGCAACTTTACATGAGAGTAAAGCATGAATGAGCTTTCTGCCTCCCCTTGTATGTGTGACGGGGCGGAAGTTCTAGGTGAAATTGAATTTTTGAAAATGGAGCAGTTGACAAATAATTCAAAAGATAAAACAAAAAAATGTAAATATACTGGCAGTTTATACATCTCTCCTCAATTATGTAAATAGGGCCCTGTTCTTGAATGACTGGACACCAAGTAGATTTCTAAGAGTTTTCCAAAAAATATTTGTATTTGTAGTTAAACACCAGATTTTTCATGCCTTCCTATCATTATGGGGACATTTGGTCTCAACTAACACACATCCACATATTCGCATTTTGTAGTATTTTTGTATTTTCGAGTGTTTTTCTCCAGTTGACCTTGATGAAGCTTTGGAATTTCTCTGAAAGTGGTTCTGTAATTAAAATCTCTGCTGGTCATTCAGTCAGTGAAGGTCATGTAGTGAACAGACTGATACAGTAATGATGAGATTAACAACTTCCTGCTTCCACCATTGGCCAACTTCATGTAATCTCTGTGATGAACGTGCTTTGGCATATCTCCCTGCAGTAGCTTTATCATTTACCCAAGTTCATTAGACCATGTTCTAAAAATTGATTGTTGATTATTATATCCAAAAAGTATCAAGACACCCCTTAAATTTAGTGAATGCTACTACTTAACAGTGTGCTAATTCCTGGGTTCAATTGAACAGTAATCCCAAGAGTCAGCTAGAGTGGTATAATCCTCAGCATCCTGTGGAGCAGTATAGCTGCATTTTATGGAGCGATGGCGCTCCATCCAATAGCCTCAGGCTGATGACAGATTTTGTTGAATATCACAGACATTTCAATGAAAAATACATTAAAAATGTATAACATCAAAACGATTGCACTTAATTATAGACAATAAAGTTAACATCAGCTAATTAACTACACACATATATAGTCTGAATGTCACTTGGAAATATTATAATATAGATTTTTAGGCAAAACATGCTGGGATATATGCAAATGAAACAAAGAAAATCCAGAAAAAGGATTCCAACATGCCAGCGTGCAGAATATAGTTATAATAGAAGCCATCTGATTGTTAATTATACTACCAGCACAGAAGATGCAGGACCTAATCTCACTAATGCTCTTGTTGCTGAATGCAGTGAAATCCCAATCACACTAATGTTTCAACATCTGGCTCTGTAAAGATTTACCGCAAGAGTGGAGGTTGTTAATACAGGAAAGACCCCCAATTTCAAATGAATTTTTGCATAAGCAGGTGTAATGTATGTCTCAGAGTTCCTATTTATTTTTACACAATTTTTTTATTAATATTTAACATGGGGGAAATTTGGTTGTGACCTAGAAGGCTACTTAATATTGCTATAATTAATTGATGGCTAATAACATGACCATTAGAAACATTCTTAGTAGTAACATAAATGTTCTGTTAAATTTGTCAGAACCTTGAGTTTTATTTCCATGGCTATTCAGAAAAGATTTTTAGAGTTTTGGTGTTAACTTTTTATTTTATTTTTTTATTATTATTCTATTTTAATTTCACACGCAATGACAGTAAAGGCTAAGTGTGTCATTGTACATTCATGTGTAAATCCTAATGGTTTCCCAGTTAAACTGGCTATGGTTACAGACAATAATATAATTGAAGCAATTAATTGGGAGGAAAAATTGATTTGCTGTCCTGCACCAAAACGTTTTTGTTGTAAAAAAAAAAAAAAAAAACTGGAGACGCATGAATATGGAAATTTTGGGTCCTTTGAGTCCTACCATCTGATCTTTTTCACATACATATCTCATGGTTTAGTGGTGATACTATGTAGAAATTAGACATTACATACTGAATAAGCATTATGGAGAAATTTACCATTCATTTCTACTATGTTACAACTACAGTAAAATAGATAAAATGCAGAGACTTTAGCACAGAAGCCCAGGAAAGACATGAAAATTGTTTAAAATATCAGTCAGATCTGTCAAATCTAAACATCTGTCCAATGCTGAACATCTTTAAAGCAATTATCTGCCAGTACTGATGTAACAGAATTATGACTGTGAATCCTGAGTAGACAGAAGCCAAAGCTGATTTTTTTTAGGCTGATGGTTAGATTGCAATTGAAGCAATATTCATACAGAAGGACATGAAAATGCCCCACAAATAATTGTGTGTTCGATTTTGTGTGTGCCTGTGTGCATGCGTGCGCACACACGCATATAAAGGTCATTTATTGGTCAAGGGGTTGTGACCGAAATGCTTGTGATAAGGTAGACTAGGGCAGTGTGAAATGAATTCAGTCACCCCTGAGTCCTGGGTCAGCTGGTGCACGGGGTGTGTGTGTGTGTGTTTGTTAGGGGGGGTTCTTACTGTAAATTCAGATGTATTTGTGTGCTGGACGTAATATTTGCAGCCTCTTCTCTCAGGCAAACGACGAGTGTGACAGCTAGATGATTTATTGCAGCCTTTATGGGGGCCTTGTACCTGTCTGTGTATTGGTCGAAGCTTTAAACTTTTTTACACACTTGTGGAATGCTTGTAGTCTGCCTTCTGGAGCAAATAAAGCCATACACTTTAGTTTTAAAATGTTTAATAAATTTTGTTCCACATATGCACACTAAAACAAGTGCTCCAGGCTTTATCACTCTTACTCTGTTAATTGCATTTCTGCTTTTTTTCAATGCTTAATGTATCTGGGTTTACACACGTCTTGGAAAGCAGTTGAACAATTTTCCAGTCATGGAATCAATCTTGTTTAGTCACTCGTAACTGGTAATTAATAATCTAGCTGGCCGCTAATCCTAGGAAAATTAACTCTGACTATTGGGTAGGTACCCTTGAGCAATGTACTGTCCCACTACACTGCTCCCCAGGTGCTGTTGATAGCGGCCTGCTGTTCCACGTGTGCATGTGTAATGGGTTAAATGCAGAGGTCAAATTTCATTGTGGTGCTTGAGTGTGTTCACAATTTCACGATTTGTATATTTAGGTTTGTGAAGTTCAGTTTAGATTTGTTTGTAGGTTTATGTTAAGTGTTGGCTGAGATCACTGCCCACCATACTACCTACATAATCTCTGAAAATGTCCTGGAAAAGTCCTGGAAAATGATTTATAGTTACAATTTGTCACAAAATGTATTCTCTTACATGTGATTAGCTGGAAGGGATAAATAGGAGCCAATAGTGCCTCATTTAAAAAAAAAATCTAAATCTATGTGCATTTTATTGAAGCAGTCAGTTTGGGTGTATACTGATCACTTAAAACAGATTTTTTTGGCTTTTGCGTTGTTCTTCTTCTTCTGGTGTTATATTAGCTCCTTTTGTTGGTAACATTAGGTTTGTGACTCAAGTGCACATGTTTTTTTTTTTTTGTTTGTTTTTTTATTGAATGCTTAGTGATTGTGGGAAGATAGAGGGTCATCTTACCCATTTAAAGAGAGAGAAACCAATTGTGCTCTTGGACTTCTAGCCACATCACCATTCACGGACTCCATGCTCAGACAGTTGTACCACATAGAAGACTAAATAGTGATTCTCAACCTGGAAGATGTGAGATGGTTGCCCATTCTGACCATTTTCTTTTGACCTTTCCTGAGAGTGGTAGAAGAAAGGTCAGGCTAGAGAAGGATGGAAGGAGGTGCAAGAAGTGAAAAATGGAGAAAGATGCAGGGAGCGTGATGAGAGAGAGCAGCTCTGAATGACCTTTACCATCAAACAGAAATGTGAATTACCCACTCCTTTAAAGATCCCTCTGACATGACAGAGAGGAGAGAGACAGATTGTTGACTAATAATCTTGTAAATAATTTATTTTCTATTGTTCTATCTCTTTCTGGTTTTCCCCTTACTCTTCTGTTCATGTTGGTTATGAATTGCTTTGGCAGTTATGAGTGTAGCTTGTAACCCTTATGTCAGTCATGTGCTCTTGACATGAATGTGTATGTTTGCACGTAATCACATATGTATAGTGTGTGAATGAGCGCACATGCACACATTATTTTTCTTCAGTATAATAAGTACTATTATTCATATTAGTCAATGTAAATGTTCACCCTCCTGCCGTCTGGAAGAAAGTACCGAAGCATTCGGGCCTTCACTACTAGAATGTGCAATAGTTTCTTC